>KK500168.1:97127-131069 GCA_000688715.1 Glossina pallidipes | reverse complement strand
TTAGATACTTGACATGAACTAATTCATTGAATTGTCGTTAATTGTATAAGAGTTTCTTCTTCTTCTCGGTTGCGTTTTCAAATACTCCCCTCACGTTGCTTACGCTCAAGTCAGGAACGTTATTTTTCGTAGCACACGTTTAAAGGTAATGAAAATGACTCGAAAGCAATGCCAAACATACTGGCACTGAGGGAAGTTGAATGATGTCAGATAAGGAGCAATTTGCTGCTGCAAGAATCGAAGCAATTTGCTACCGAACACCTTACACTGGTCGGTAATTAAAAGTGAACTCGTTGCAGTATAAAACTACACCTAATTCTCTTTTTACACGTATTTTTTGGAAAAGTATCTATCGTGTAAAAAGAGAATTGGGTGTAGTTAGCTTTTTGACCCGCGTAGAAAGCAAGTAACGTCAATTGGATACGGAGTAGAGAGAGTTAAAAGTCCATAATACACAAAATAAAACGTAGCGTTCCAAGGCAACAATTATCGTTCAAGTGCTACTAATATAAAGGAATGTAGACCACTGTACCTTGCTTTTTCGATTATCAAACAGAAGTCTTGCTGTTTCTTAAGAAATGACACCCAGGCCGGTAGCAACGTAAATGCTCTCCTCTCGAATTGTCATGTACTTTAAACAGTTCAGTCGGCTCGTTTTCTTCGGAAATAGCAAGAAATCGCTTGCTTGCTTGTCAATAAACTAGAGGGAGATCCCGCATCACAATATGCGAAGAACGTGTGGAAGTTATGTCAAGGCTTGTGTTGGGAATATTATACAATTTCGTAGAGACAATGCAATCAATATATGGCCTTGACGACATTGTAACATTTATGTAGCATCCAAGCAACGCACAAAAGCACTAACAATTAGAGTTATATTAGAGTTTCTAAAGAAGGTGTCGCCTGCGGCGGCTGTATAACAAGCATTCGTACATCATGATTCCCTTTTACTTCGAATTAATTGCGATAGGTCACGTCTTACGTATTGAGTTCGCATACATAAAAGTCGCTTTCAATTACTGATTGCCGGCGTATCAATTTCAGTTAATGACTGATTGCATTATGCGAGTGACGTTGTAAGCCCGCTTGTATACATATACATGTAAAACGTATTCATTACGTATGTGTATGTGACGGGAAAATAAAATTTAAAATTTTGTTTTAAACTCTCGGTTATATAAAATTCAACCCTCGAAAAAGTTTTTTAATAGCATTTCATGAAAGCCATTTATTTCATGTTTATTTATCAATAATTTTCTTATTAATTTTATTTTTTTATTTTATTTATTTTCGTATTCTTCGTACAACATTTACAACATTCGAAAATACTCTTTATTAGATTGTGACTGCTGTATAAACGGTACACGAATTTAAATGAATTCCTCTTTTTATGTTTTCCAAAAAATATAGGATATATGCACGTGTATGCGTTTGTGTGTGTACAGTATCAATTGTACTCTAAGCGGCACACACACACACACACACACACACACACCCATACGTGCACTCTTGTACGAATGTATATAATGCCACTGTGCAAGATATCTGGGCGCCGTCGCGACTCTGTATATGGGATGCTCCATAAAGAAACTCTGAGAAATACATAAAAAAACAGTAAATTGAAATTTTTAATAAATTTTTTATATATATTAAAAGTATATATATATTTTTTTTTTTTTTTTTTTTTTTTTTTTTTTTTTTTTTGTATCCGCCTGAGTAGCCGAGTAGGCAAGAGTCTCGACCAACAATTCAATGGTCGTGGGTTCAAATCTTAAGTGCAGTAGAGTTTTTAATAATAATAATAATAATAATAATAATATTAATAAAAATGAAAGCCGAAAGCCTTAGATGCTAGTGCTTTAAGACTTTAGTCTTAGAATTTAAATCTCTGGCTAAATTTATAATAATAATAATAATAATAATAATAATAATATTTTTTTTGTAATTTTTCTCAAAATTATATTTAATTTTTTGCATTTAATAGGAACAGATTAGAGTTCTTATCCTCGATGTGAGTGAAACTCAAGCGAGCAGCAATAGGTTCTCTCTCCGAAATCATTATTGGCTTCCGTTTGACATTTGACTTAATAAATGTCGTTCGTTGGTCTTTGCCAATCAAATGTAAAACCTGGGCTTCCGAGATTGTGGATGACGTATAAGTTCGCAAATCATACATCATGTGTATGACTGTAGATGGGTGTATAAAAATGGGTGGGCGGGGGGATATATAGACGCAACTCTAGGAAAAAATGCAAACATTTATGAAGTGGTAACCTTTAAATTGTGCCTGTCAAAATTTTGCGTCGTTTCAATCATTTGGTTAAAGCGATTTTGATGGCGAGACTTTCGCGATTTTCGAAGCTCAGCTAAGAAATTGTCGTGACAACTCTCCATCCACAGTCGTTTGCAGATTTTGAACGAGGACATACAGACGCTCAAATCTAGTGTTGGCCACAGAAATCTTGAAAAAATATATTGAAAATTAACCTCAGCAATCGGAAAGCTGAGTGGAGCTGCAAAAGATTGTTGACAGCCTAAAGGCATTAGAAGCCGTTATATGGATTATTTTGATTAAAATTTGAAAACAAAGGCAAATCCATCTGTCTCATAGCGAAAGAAAAAAATGAACGTGATAATCATGCGGAACTCTCGTAAAAATGCATTGATTAAATCTCAAATTTCCGGTCCTTCTACCGCATTTTATAGACATGGCCATCAGGGACCACATAACCGCAATTGTCGATGAGCCTTACCAATTACTGTGTGAGAATATGGTCGGTGGTAAATGTTTGGCCAAGTTCCTTCAGACTTTCAAGTGGAAGTTCGAGATCGACTGAACGAGTCTTGGTTTATACGTGTTGAAAGATTTTGGTATGGAATTCCGAATACAAGATGACAGCGCGAAATTGAAAAATTTTGAAACGGCGTACCTGGGATGAAAGTGTTTGCTGATCATGTCAAAATAATGGCATTTCTTCTAAACGGTCGAAATGTGCGCAGCCAAAGTTCGGGCTTATGTTTGCGTAGTAAACTACAGCCTCATTTTCAACTAAAAACTTGCTAAAGAAAACGTGCCATTTGAAAGGACTAAAGGGTTTACACAACATTTAAAGAAGAAATGCAACAAGATGTGGAACTGGCACACTGCAACTCTAAATTACCGTTAGTGTTAACAGTAGACGCCTCACCTTATGGTGTTGATGGTGCAAAAATCACCATTTCGCGGAAGAAACAGCGAACCCTGTGCAATACGCTTCGTAGACATTGTCATCCATTCAATAACGCTATAGTCAAATGGATCGTGAAGCATAGGCACTTAGTTTTGGCATAAAACGGAAAGTATATTCTGCTTACTGATGATAATAAATCAAATGTTTTCGCCAAAAAAATCATCATCCAGGTTATCTACGTCGAGAATGCAACACTGTGCAATTTTTTTTAGAATCTTTCGATTTTGACATACAATATAGAAAAGCTGATACTATGTCAAGATTGCCAATTTTATATGTCTATAGTCATATCGAAGAAGTGGATGGAATGCAAATTAATATCAATGAAACACTTCATGCACTGAGTTAGCTGCTGCAACCCATAATGATCACAATTGATATCTGGTCTTCAAGATGGCAGAGTAGCGACATTTGCGCTATTGTATTCATCAATTAGACTTCTCTCATTAGAAGATTGTCGCTTAAGAGGTGTGAGGACACTTATATCTCACCAAAGTTAGGAAATAAAGTTTTACGAGAAATGCATTCAGGGCATGTTAGGATGATTCGCATGAAATAATGACTAGAGCTCACTGCTCGTGAAAAGGTGTAGACACTGAAATTGAAAACTGTGCAAATTTCCACTGAGCCATCAAAATCATCTATACATTGCTGAGAATAAGCATCCGATTTGATCGTATTCATCTAGAGTCTGCTGGGCCGTTTAAATGTTTTTACTTTTTAATGCTGGTTGAGGCATATGGCAAATGATGTCCAACCTAACTATAGAACCGAAGAATCAAAAATGATCTGACATTTTTTGCCGTTTTCAAATTCTTAAGTTCTTAAATTCAAATTCTTAAGTTAAGTTGAATTTCCCGAAAAGTAATGCTATTGCGTACAGAAAGGCTCCTCCATATTATCCAGCTACAAGCGGATAAGCCGAAGGATATGCTAGAATGATTAAAAAGGAACTGAAAGCATTTAAATGCGAAAAACATAAAGTACACAGAGTGCCATATAAAATTTTATTAAGCCGGCGTCGAAATGTGCAAGCAACAATTGGAAAGTCGTCCTCACAACTATTGTCCGGCCGCCAGATCAAATCGGGAGTAGATATAATGATACCCCAAGAAAATTTTTCAAAAGCAAAAACATATAGCGTAAGATTACAGCTAAAGACATCGATTCTCTTATATATGTGGCAATGCTAGACAATGAATGAATTAAAAGAATAAGTGTTCGATTCCTAGGTAAATCTAAGTTAGTGTTAATAAAGTGTCTAAGTACAACCAATAGTTTAGTGCTTAAGATTTTATATGAAATTTTGAAAAACAATAATTTATAAGATGGTAATTCGAACTTAATCTGGGCAAGACCGCGTACAGTCAGACACAACTAAATAGTTTAGTTATAGAAAATGGTCTTATGTGGCTTTGTATGGTAAAAAGAAATGTGTGGTCGTAATTTTGATTCACATCGTCAAACTTAGTCATAGAGAAACCCATATGTAAATAACTTTTGTATGCATATGCATACAATCACGACGTTTATGATTGCCCTCAGTGCCTTCAGTGTTGACTGTCGGTATATAATAAACAGAAAAACAACATGCTCGTATATAAATAGATATATATGTAAAGAAATATATATATCAATCTGTATATGTAACTAACTATCAGTCAAGCAATAAGCAGAGCTTAGGGCCTTTGTGGCAAAAGAATTTGTGTTTATTTTGATTTCGGTTGCCGGCGAAGTAAGTTGTTGTGTACGTACGTGTTTGGAGAAACAAAATTCTTTCTTTTTTTATTGTTTTTACAAATTGAATGAAGAGAAGAAAACAAAGAAGCAGAAGAATGAATGATACACAAACGTAGTAGTAAAATGTAATATATAATCACTTTTGGTGTGTTTGTGCGTGCGTGCGCGAATTAAGATCATAAGCAATTTCTTGTAAAATTCATTTGAATTTTGAGAAAAAATCAAGAATTACATGCTTTTTAAATATGAGAATGGATATGAAGCGAGTATGCGTGCGTGTATCCGATTTGCCTATTCACTAAAACGCATTGTTTAATGAAGTATATATATGTGTGTGTGTGCGTGTGTTCGATAGTTACAGATTCCTATGGCCATCATATACATACATACAAGTGACAAATTTTTGTTTCGTGGTTTTCGTAGCGTAGTGTAAAACATTGCAAAACAACGTCAAGTCAATTAGGGTCGCGCGCTATGCTCTTGCTGCGGTCAAATGTGATCATTTCAATAAATGTCAATAAATAAATAAGAAGATCAAAAATTTATTTAACAATAATTTTTGTGTAGAGAATGAATTTTGTTAAGTTTGAAAATCAATCGAATCACTCAGTGACATATGTGATGGATGGATGGATGGACGGATAGTTGGCATCGTAATAATCTTTTAATTGAATATACTAAAGAGATGTATTTTTTCTAGTTTTTAAAGCAATGAGTGTTTTTATGTAATTGTCGTTGTTGTTGTTGCTGCTGCTGTTCCTCTTGCTGTTAGTTTTTATTGTGATAAAAATATCTTTAAAATTGTGTATGAGAAAAGTAAGAAAAAAAAAGAAAAAAGCAAAATACATGAAAGACGCGCGAACAGACAGCAGAAAATCGAAATGTCTGCTCAGTCACAAGTTCAATGTCTGCTAGTTGGCAGCACTATTATCAGTTTACTAACACTAGCAAACACCTTCTGCTATGCTCCACAGCCGCAAATCGTCATAAGAGCACCCCAACTAAAATTTTTCAAACCACAAATGCGAAGCTCCTATTTTGGATATAATATCGTTATGCGACCAACGAGGTATGTTGACAAAGAAATTCATAACACATAACATACAACACATTCCCTTCAATTTGAGATTTTTAACAAAGGCATTTTAATGTAAGTAAAAGCAGAAAATAAAAAAACAATTCAAATAAAAATTATTTAAAGAATTCAAAGAAAAAATCATTATACATGGGGTTACCGTTACGTTTTATTATATGTCTACGGTATAGTTTTTTCTTTGTTTTTCCAAAATCTGCACACACCCTTGCATGTCCCGTAGCTGTATTCAGGCGTAAAAAAAGGAATCTTTAAAATTGAAATTTAGTTCATTGCGCTTTAGTTAGTGCTTAGTTTCCCATGATGGGACGAAATTGATGATTCATTATTTATAGCGGTTCTTACGAAGTAAGGCAGGAGTAAATTGCTTTATTGGTTACTAATGCGCTGAATCAATATTTTCGTTATGATGCGCTTGATGCGCGCATATATAGTCAGTTTATGTAAGCAAAGTGTTGTTGAAATAATTTATTATGTAAATCATTTTTCACAAAGATTTTGATAATGATTTAGTGACCTTGGAATAAATGATTGATAAGAAATGTTTGATAAAATTTTTGATTTTGTAAATTATTTGCAAATAGGTCAATAAATAATCGCATTCCCCATCATATTCCACTTCTTTCATTTATTATTCTGATGGTTGGGTTACAACGCGAATACGAGAAATTTTATACGTAGAGAAGAAATGCTATGCCTTTCATTTGTCGAAATTGTATCGCCTTTTCTATGATTTTCTCTTATCAATTATAACCATCGAGCAGGTCCACAAGCTCAGTTGTTGCTACTAACTTTGCAACAAATTCTCAAGTTCATGGATTCAAGTATAACGAACTTTTATGAATTTTCGTGGGAAATTTCTTTTTTCTGCTTCATTTTGTTCATTGCTTTCGTAGCGATTGTCAAAAAAAAAACATTCCGCAATCAATGTTTTTTGTTTCAAAGAAATGGATTTTTAATTTTCTCTTTTTTTTTCTACCCACCACTGCAGGATTTTGTCATAATGTTTGCAACACTTAAAAGAAAGTTTCTGACACCCTATAAAGTGTACATGTTCTTGATCAGCCATGTCTGTCTGTATGTGTCTGGATGATGTATGTCGTTGGCACTACCCGTGCCATAAAAATTCGCATATGGCCTTCAAAAGTGACAGAAGAATTGGATGTTCTTGGACGCAGATTAGTATGGAAAATGTGCAAAAATTTGGTCGAACGACAAAGCAGTAAAGCAATAAAGCAAATGCCGAAGGCCACACTGTGTTGCTTATTAGCCATCACTTATAAGAGTTAGAAGGCTGAAATTTTCTAAACGCAATTTTATGGAGGACTTTATTGTTTATGTTTAAAAGTGAAAAAGCGGCCACGCCTACCCAAATTTACAAGTGATCGAATTTTTTTGTTCTTCCACTTTTTTGAGATTTTTTGCTTATCGCTCTTATAGCAATTAAGGCAAAATGCTGAAAAATAGGAATATTGCAGAAATGATGGGTGCACAAGGCTCGATACCAGCAGAATACTTGTTTTTCTTTGTTAATGGCTGATTATATAATAAATTATAGTTCGACTAGTTTCGGAACGGATACGACATGTATTCTTACTTTTCGTCTGCAAAAGTCGATTTTTCAGACGTCGTCAGACCCTAATTCGTATTTCTCGCGACCGTAATATGCTTGCTATGCCGATTTGAAGTTTTGTTAACAGGGAGCTTAATAAAAAAAAAATTTGACAATTGAAATTTTATCAGCAGTTCCCAAATCCCACTCAACGTATTTGTCTTTCCTCTTCATCTGATGGATGAGTGTCTTCAGTACCTTATATACTAGTGATCAACATTTAAATAATACCATGGCTTCGGGCCTACCGGATAGATGCGAATTTTTATCGGATCTAGACAGTGTCCCTAACAATGAGGACTAAACAAAAAGGAGACTTTCTACCATTGCCCGCAATTAACACTCCGGTAATTGATCTCTAAAGACAATTTAATATCTAAGCTAAGTTGTTTTGCAATTAAAAAAGTTTAATTAAAAAAAGATTTAGACTGCAGTTCATCCGAGATTGACTCTATTACGCTTTTACGTGATGAAAGCTTATTAGTTCTTGCCCGAACCCTCGCGAGACAGAAAAATTCTTAAAAACAAAAACCCTTGCAAAGTTATGCCAAATCTCATCGAAACTTCATGAAGCCCGATGAAAGGCCTAATGTATGTCCCTTGTCTTAATCATATACCCAAAGCTAACACAATTTCCGAGATGAAATGTCAAGACGTAACCGATGTATGCCCAATGCTGAGAAACAATCCAGCTCCTCTACCGGTAAAATCCTTTTCACTTTTGAACACTACCGTCTATCATTTCTACATGTGTAGCTTGGTCTAAATGTAATCTTGGGCACTATATCTCAAGTCGGACAAGATGTAAAGATTGCCAACGCGTGGGTCATACTGCAAAAAGGTGCAGTAACGCACCATTTTGTGCTAATTATGATCCATCATTTCATGGTCATTTTTCCATAGGTGATTTACGCTAATATTCCATATTTCAAAAACTAAAAATAGTTTTGAAAACCTAAGTTAAATTTGTTTGGTTCTTTGAAAAATACTTTCATATAGATTCACATGGTGGCCGCCAAAATAGTGTTTTCCAATTTGGACGAAGTAGGCTTCCAAGGACAACTTCCAGAATCTTAATCCTAGCCAACAGAGCTTTGCTACGGCGATTATATAAAGTTCTTTTAAGGATAATATACAGTTCTCTATAGCACGATCGGAAATTGATTCCTTTTTCCTTTTTTTTTTTTGTCAAAACAATATAGTGCATCATTACTTTATTATGAACGGAGGAATTTGTTGTAAGTCGCTGCTGTTCAACGCTTCACATTAGCTAGAGGGACGCCTATACAATGCAAATAAAAATAATAGGAATAATTATCTCTTTTCATTGATTACTGTTGGGTGGGCATAACGAGCCGCTATACATGCTTGATTGCAGACATACGGACATTTTCATAGGCAATGTAGATAGATAGTAAACAAAGAAATAAATTTCTTATCTTATCGAATAAATATTATTAATAAAATGTTACGATTTCTTAACAATTACATCCAACTCCTTTTTCATACGACATATACGTTGCTTAGAAATTCGTGCAAAAAAAAAAATTCTGAGATATGTTCCACAACTTAAAAAAATCTTGTATGATGAAAAAAGTCTACATAGCTTCCTAAAAAACCGTATAAAAAAGTTAATATCTATATCCATATTACACATGTATAAAACAAAAGCTATTCTTTTTATTACAAAAAAGAGATTAAAGTTAGTGCATTGTGAAAATTCAGTCCGTAAGTACATACCATGTATACAAATAGAAATTAGGAATAAAAATTAATTTCTCAACTATTCATCGCTACTCGATGACAAGCATGCACGTTTGTTACGAACTGAATCAAAAGTGCTATCATCAATAGATATTTCAGATATGTTTAGCACAACTGTCGCATTCGATTGAAATGAAGAATTTTTTTCGTTATTATTATTAACGCCCTCTGATGGTTTTTTGTTGTTACAGAGTCTGTTGACAGCATTTTTTTCCCAAGTTACTTGTATAATCCATATCCATGTTTTGGACAGACTCTGTTCAAACAAACAAATCGTGTAAAAAAAATCGTGCAAAAAAATCGTGCAAAAAAATGTGTATTTTCAAATCCTCGTGAATTAAATCAGCAGTTAGTGGCTGAAAAATCTACCTTCAACTACCGCTATATAAGTTTCTATAATAACTGTAAATTTTAGAATTAAAAAAAAAACAAAGATGTTTTGGTATTCAGGTTAGAATAAAAAATTCATGTAAAACATATACTGGTGAAGCGTGTTGCGTCAAAATCGTGTAAAAAAAGAGCAAGTACATTTTGAATTGATCGAGGCATGTCCATTTATCCAGCTTTCTAGTGAATATCGTCTCGGTTACAAACATGAAGATATCGTTTTCAACTTTGGATAAACCATAGGAAGTTATCGCTCGTGGATTGGTATTGAAAATGGAGTAAATCGACCAGATGAACGTCTACAGTGTAGTAATGTAATAGAGAACATTTCGGCCTTCTGGAGTTTTTATTCTTATTTTACTATAGATATAATGATAAGACATCCATCATATATCGTCCTATATACGTAGATTCTACAGCACCTGTTCAAAATTATATGAGTAGATACGTAATCTCCAATGTATCTCGTAAGCTAAAGTTTTTTGCTTATCATTCATATGTGTGTAGAGGGATCATGTTCATGCTTATAGCAAAGTTTCGATTACGCCCGATACGTATAAGTATTCTCTGCAATTAAGTAACTACTTGCGAGTTCTATCGGCGACTGCATGGTTGTGCACTCATCACGTTCATTTTAAAGTTTGATGCTTGACCATTAGCTTTGAATGTGCATGTAGCAAGTTTCAGTTTTCTGTTTGCATTTTGAGCACGCGAGGGAAAGGGAAGATCGATTCAGAATTATATCCTTTCACGATCAAACTTTAACAAATTGAAAAATCAAAAGAAATGTCGAAAGCAAATTTTTGTTATCACATAATCCCGTAAAAAAGAAAAGAATAGAAAATAGAAAATACGAAAATAGGACGCCTCTATATATTCACATACTTAACGAAGAAAAATACTGATTACACGTTATCTGAATAGTGAGTTATAAGAGTTAGTTTTGCACGATTCTTTATTCCGCTATGTCTGAGTGTGTTCCCAACTTTACAAACGAGCGCTCACCCGTTTGATTTTCCAAAGAGTTAAGCATAGTGTATAATGAAAGGAGTGGATTTTTTACAAGGTATAAGATCAGGACCTTGCTTGCCATTCGATTTTGCCAATTTTTTTGGAGTAAGAAATAAGTTGACTCACTTTGAACAAGTCTTCTTTCCCCTTCTTCTTCTTCCGCTGTCCCGCTTTGTCTGAGTGTGTTCCCAAGCTTATAAATGAGCCTTCACCTGTTTGATTCCCCAAAGAGTTAAGAATAGTTCTCATTGAAAGGAGCGGATTTTTTAAAAGATATAAGACCAGGGGCTTGCTTGCCATTCGATTTTGCCAATTATTCTGGAGTAAGAAATAAGTTGAGCACTTTGAACACGTCTTCTTTCTTCTTCTTCTTCCGCTGTGCTGCTTTGTCTGCGTATAATGCAAAGTCAACAAACGAGCGTTCACCGGTTTGGTTCAGCTTCTCTGATGTTTGTAGGACGATTGTTAATTTTTTTCGAACAACGTTGCGCTTCAATGAACAACTCAACAATTTACTTTTATCCATATTATCTACAATCGTTTGATATTTTTCCTAAACTTAGTTAACTGGCGTAGAAGTGTTTAACACTCTAGTCGCTTTAAAAACATCATGTTGTCCTGCTCTGGATGATGTAACGTCTTGCATCTCGATGTTTCGCGCTACTATTCTATATATTCCTTTGACACTCGTATTTGGATTTTTTCCCTTAGAAAAGGCAACTTTCCTCAGACGAGGAGACATCTCCTTTTTTTACATCTCCTTCCTAAGAACGGCGTTAGGAACCATGTTGACAATTGTAGCGGGGTCGTTAAATCGAGCCGTCTTTCCAAATTATTTTTTTTTAGTGGTATTTTTTTAGTGGTATTTTTTTAGTGGTCAAATTTCGACCGTCACACTTGACTATGTTATCTTCCTCTAAAGTAATTCTTCTATGACAAATCTGCTAGACCGCATATGTAATATTTACTGTGGATTCTTGGACTGTAAACTAATGTTGTTTACATAGATCTTTCTACGGCTTTTGTTAGGTTTCACCATAAACTACTTTCACAGAAGTTGTTTTGCATTGATTTTCCTACTGATGTGGTTGAGTGATTCAAGTCCTGTCTAGCTGACCGTATTCTTGTATATCACGATGTATATAAGACATATCTTGTGTTTCGCGGCGGAGTCAATTGTTTACAATTCTAAAAAAACTTAATGTTTGCAGACGATCGGATCTATTTTTACTCTTTTAATACCTTGGAGTATGCCAAGTGTTTGGACTTGGACTTAACCTAATTGAAAACGTTATAATATGTCACTTAACTTGAACATATGCAAACAACTAACGTTTGTAAGGGGTTCCGATCACTACTCGCGATACCGGACTGTGATTCGAACTTCCTTGATTTAGAGATTATATCCGATCCTACATTGAACTTTAATTCGCAGATTCAAGCCCGCGTAAAAAAAAGCGAAAGCTCCCCTGGGAGTCATTAAGCATTGGTTATAGGTGTATAATGGCTCTTATATTAGGAAAAAAGTGCTGATCGAGTCGAGTCGGTGCAAAAAGCTTTTTTAAAACTCGCTTTGCTAGGGATGGAGCCTGGCTGTGTTATGAGGTTTGTCTTAAGCTTATGCATCTTCCAAACTCGGAGAGGTTTAATTTTGAAAAATTTAGGATAAAAATTTGTCCACAGCATCAATTTAGCGAGAAAATTAGCGGCAGGGAATTTGGATCATATAAGTCTACTTTTTTAGATCCCAACATATGTAGGGATTATCATGAAAGCAAGCCCTTGTATGCAGAGAAAGTTTAATTTCTACTTTCAACGACGAAAGCTATAAAAAATAATAAAATTTTTGGGAAGTAAATTAATTATGCAAAATTTAGATCAGATTATGTGATGTCTTGGGTGTCTTCCAATAGGCGAGCTTTCATGAAAAGTGTACCTTTGCGTAAAATTTGGTGTACAAGCGAATATTTTACTTAACGAAGTGGTGTAGGGTATCTAATGGTGGGGCTTGACTCTTTTAATTTATGATTCTTATATATTTATTGAGGCATATACAAGCGCAAAAGCACACACATAAACATACACGCAGACATCTTTTACATTCACATTCATCTTCTCCAATTAAGGTTAACAAGAAAAGCAAAAAAAAGAAAAAAAAAAGACAAAAGAATAAAAAAAAAATCGCAAGCTTGTCCGTGTATGCGGACAGATTTCAATGAATTATAGCATAAAAGAGTTAAAAAATTGAATGATTCAGTACAATAAAAATTTTCGATTACACTTTTTTACGCATACACATGCATGTAATTTGAAAATGTTACAAGTGTGCTAATAAGAAAATCAGATGTGTGTTGAGTATATAAGAACGGTGATCGGGATTTTGTCCTCTTCCAAAAGCGGAACGTAAAGAACAAAGGCAAGCGAAAAGCTTATGCTATTAAATTGAAATGTTGGAAGAAGTTGTGTTCTGCTGTTGGGTCGAATACTTTGAACCTTACACGCAGCTTATGCGTGAAAATCATTTAATTGAAAGATAAAAATTCTTTTCATTTATTTTCCTAATTACGACCTACACCACTTACTTGTACAGAGTCCATTAAGTTTGTGCGGATGTATGTAACACATAGAAGGGCTTGAGAGAGATCCACCTTTTATTTTATCGAGCGATTCAGAATTACTTTCTGAGTAGATCTAAGTTTATCTGCCCGTCAGAATGACTTTTTGAACAGATCTAAGCTTGTCTGTCCGTGTGATGCCAGTCCTTATAAATGTGTGTTAAGTTGCAATTTTTGGTACACTGACGTGCTTTCGCCCCAAGGTACGAACGCTATTGAAAATCACTCTCCATATAATGTCCCATTTAGGCAGGTTGTTATATGGAAAAAATTGCGCTTTTCAAAATTTCTCGGCAGAAATGTCTGAGTAGCAATATTTCGTTATTCTAACTTGGAATGAGAAAATCTTTTCGCGAAAACAAAGATATCGCCTACAATTTTGCAAAAGAGTTTGAAAATGTGTCATACACGCCTACAGCGCACACACGTCTGTACAACCTCAGAACACTGTTGCTTTCCCTATCTTTTGCTCGTTACTCATAGCGCAAGAATAGATACACGATATAAATTTGCCACAAAATTATTCTACAAAAATTGAGAGAAAATCGACCACGCCTACCCTATATTATGGAATATGCTAATTTTTATTTATCCTTTTTTCAATTTTCTAGACTCAAATATAATTTTCTTACTTCGTAGGTATTACAAGCGATTTGATCGAACCGACATACAACGTAATAGTATTAGTGCTACCTCTTGTTAGCGTACGTCAAAAATTTCCGTGTATTTTAAAATTAATGTAAATTTCTAGATCATTGTGCTCGCAATGTTGATATTTTAGTCATGTAAGTTTTCAAGAATAATGACCTTTTTCTTTGACTTCATCTTACAAACACAATGAGTCACTAAAGTGCATCGCTACTCTAACATAAGCATGTAATGACAAATTTTGCTTCCAATCAATTGAATATGCTAAAGGCGTCAATCTTATATTTAATGAATCTTAAAACGATTTCAAACAACTATTTCTATATATATATATTGACACCAAAGTAAATTAGGCCGTTCTATACGACTCCGATTCCGTATAATCAATGCAAACTGGGTAAAAGGAATGAAAGTCATGTCAGTCATGGTCTATAGAGTAAGTCTGTGTGTGCGTCTGCTTATATGGACTAAGTCGATTTATCCGATATGTTTCTTTCTCACTATTCAGCCTATAAACAATTCGTGACCAACTATTTATAAGGCAGCTGCCATTTCTGAGAATTATGAACATGTGGGCATCGGTGAATTTGCTTAATGTTTTGGAAGGTGGCGTAAAAATACCGTTGAACTTGTAAATCGATATCAATTGCAATTTAATTTCTTTCAAGCTTCAGTTTTTTGCCTGTTGCCAGGTTTATAAATGTCTGCGATTTATTGTATGACTACTTGGGTTATAAAGAGACAGATGAGGCAGATGACAGAATGTCGGGCAGAGTAAGTGATCGTTAATGATTTATTAAGCAAATGCTTGTAGTTGTAAGCGTTGCTCAGCATTTCCGCATGTAGACCAGAAGTGGGCAATCTTTTTAATTGACGGGCCGAAACAAACATCAATTTTCATACCACGACGGGGCCAGAACGGATGAAACTTGAAGAACTAAAGTATGTGAAGAATATTTATGTGAATTTTGCTGCTTGGCTAAACAGGCAGCGGAACAAGGTGTTGCCTTGTAATTTAATGAAAAGTTTTATGAAAATGAAGTAACTTTATACGATCAGTGAGTTGATGCTCTCAGGTATATGTTAACTTGATTTCAAAAAGTAATCGATCTAAATAATAGTTTCGTAATGGGAGGATGAGAGGAGAGTATATAATAACTTCATTTTTCCCTTTCTGTACATGAGCATCGTAAACATTTCTCGCTAAGATCCTTATCAGATTTAATTAAAATATTCAGAATTGAATTAAAACAAGAAAGAACTCGGCTCTAACACCTGCCACCCGATGATAGTTAGTTGTGCTTAATAGAAGGTTTCACGCCTGGCCTGTGCCATTAAGAATCCAGATGGAAAGTTCTTCTTCAATTTTTGCGGTGAAGAGGGTTTCAAAAACGCAAGACGGATGGACTAATGTTCGAACACCTGAACTTGATTGAATGCACTCAGAATCTTACGTCAAGAACACGCACGTACACACACGTTTTACAAGTTCTTTCATTTCTCTATGTTGCAAGGGAACAATAAAAATAAAATGCTTATGCTCGTATGCTTGATCGATGGGTGTAACCATAATTTGATTGATTGCAAGTTATGATGGCTTGCGACTGACTAAATAAAAATCTACATCAAATTTTGGATCAATATCTGGTATGGTTTGGCCACGGCTGTAGGCGGATTAATGCCGTTTTCAAACAGGATCCGTTGTCATTAATTAAGCTCATGCCTTGGACTTGTGACGAGATGATGACAGATAAGTCAGGATTGCTTGCTTCCAACCCTTCTATGCTTTTGATCTAATAGTTTATTTTTATTAATTCTATATCGAAATTTCACTCAAGGCAGCAAAATGTTTATAATCACGAAAAAAAAAAATATTTTTGAATATTATTGCCGATCGTCTAATAACTTAGCGGATGCTGGTCTCAAATATGGAATAGATATTGACTGCAATCATCTAAAAGTTATATTTGCAAATGATTTCGATTCGGACTCCTGAGCCATTCGGAAACAAGCGAAACGAACGTATTGCAATTTTTATTTATTAAATTCGTCATAAATCGGATTTACTTGCTTTATATGCTTCATTGGAGTTTTTAAGTATAAAAATTCCTTTGTAAGGAAAATGCATTTGTTTCATATGCGTTTAAATGCTAGAAAATGATTTTGTTTTATTAATAACTGGTTTTGAGATTTGTGTAAAAGCGAAACTAGTATTAGCCACTTTTGCTTAGACTAAAACTTGAGTTGAAATGACCGATAACGATATCGCTTTTCTCCGCTAAACTCTTTTGTTATATTAAACTTATCATTAAAGTTAAGTTCGCCACGCTTAGGATAAATGCTTTCTATAAATTTATTTTTAAATTAGTTCGTTTATTTTAACATTTTTATACCCACCATTGTACTATGGGGTATACCCATTTTGTTTTTTTTCTTTCATAATACATGTAACACCCAAAAGGAAGCTTCAGAGACCCTTTAAAATTTATGTATTCTTGATCAGTGTGAAATTCTGAATTGATTTAGCCATGTCTGTCCGTCTGTGTGTCTCTTGTTAGCACTCTCCTGGTCGCAAAAATGAAGATATCGACTTCAAATGTGGTGGAAACATTGGAAGTCGCTACACGCAGGTTGGTGTTAAAAATGGGCCAAATTGGTTAGGGCGGTAGTCCGAAATGAGGCATAAATTGGGAATCAGTAATGGAAAAGTTAACTACCTAAGACAATCAAAGCCGGAATGCTTAAAATAGCTTATCTTTTCGATTTTTGCGAATTTTGCTTATTAGTAAATGCCTTCCCTGCGCCACGTGTATCGCGAGGACGTGATTATTGCATGCTGATGTGGATATCAGTTGAGTGGCCCCATTTTGCCGGTCTAAGCCTTTTAAAAAAGTTATAGTTTTTAAATCGTGCCTTTTCCAAGTTAATAAGATATTGATAAGCAAGAACAGAATCTACGCTTCTCGTACTTCTCCCCTGATTTGCCATGAAGATTGTCACCATGCCATCTTCAGCATTTTCCTACATGATTCTATGTCTAGTGTCTATTATCATAACCCCACTGACATCCATAGGTTTTAGCGCGTGAATATTCCTCTGTTAAAATGTCTTATGGCCGAACGATTCGACTTTTACGTAACTTTACCATGTGCTCTGAGTGTTCAAGTTCTCCCTGTAGTTGTTTCGACATTGGCGTGAGTTATTGCCTTTGTTGTTTAATATTTCAATTACATGACTATTCTTCTTCTAATTTGCCTTTTTTTGCTTTAAATTGCTGGAACGAGTTCTCACTAATAACAAATTCTTGTAGACCGAAACGTTAGAAAAGTTTGCGCTCGAAATGTTTTAACCCATTTAGCAACTACTTTCCCCCTTGGATTTATTGTACAAGGAGAAGCAATCAACCCAGCATACGCCAGGTGCCTTATCACACTACATTATCTTTTGCCTCCTCCGTTACTATGAGGTAGTACCGTGGACCTCATTCGTAGTTGACTACGCGGTGCGGAAGCCCGCATGTATTTTGACTACGCGGGGGTCTGCAGACGACTCCCGATAACCTCGAACACTCAAAGTGATCAGGAAACTATCTTCCGGATTGGGAGTGGATATTTGCAGCCCAGGAATCTGATGTACACCTAATTCTCTTTTTACACGAATTTTTTTACACGTATTTTTTGGGAACGTATCATCGTGTAAAAAGAGAATTAGGTGTATATGATTCTACAACGGCAACTTCTTTCTTGATATCATTGTAAATGATTTTGGTGTCCTACTTACCAACAACTGATATACGATCACCACTATAGTTTATTTAAGAATTTTCGCATTTTCTAAGCTTCGAATTCAGGTTATTATCTTTGAAAAATGATAGAGAGCAATGCACACTCTCCATTCCGTCTTATTTCGTACCCATATCGACGGGATTGTTAAGAAACAAATTAATCCATCGTTTAGTGTTGTCTGTCATAAGTAATGTAGAATTGACACACTTAGCTTGCTTCAACTCCACCACTGGACTACATTCCGTTTAAGTGTTATTATGAAAAGTATGCATTTAAGACCAAAACTTAATAATGCATAGCAAAGAAAAAAGTTAATTACGCTAAGTCTAAACCACATCAGTTCACTCCCGCACTAAGACTCCCATGAAAAGTATGCTGCACATGGAAAGAAGGTGCGATTAATGGTGTTTAACTACGAAAGTAAATGAGAAATTGCAATGAGCGAAATGCTATGGAGTTTTTAATGGTCGGTCTCGCTTGGCGTAATGTTTTCGTTTATTGTTTATATTATGAGCGATGGTACAATTCCTGACAGGGGGTACATAAGATGTGCCCAATGCTCGTAACGCATAAAAATTACCATCATTAACTCCACCTTAGCTTGAAAACCAAATTGAACAGTGCTGTGCCTGTTAATGAAGACTTCAACGGCGTACGTATTCTAAAATAAACACAAGTAAGAACATTTTAGTTGGGCAAGGTCGACCATTAAACACCCTAATCCCATTTTCTTTAACACAATTATGATTTTTGCATGAAATTACTATTATGGGTTAATTTTCATCATAACATATTAAGACTTCAACTTTTCTGCTCTGCAAAGGATCATTTTTCGAAAAAATCCTTATAAGCGTAGGATCCAAAAAATAGGCCGAGATGGTTCAAATTTAGTAGAGTTCATTTTTTTTATATTAAATTATTTGTATGACATGATTTTGTCGTACCTGAACTTGAGTTTTCGCTATATGAGAGGAGGGTTCAAAAATTGCCTCAGCCGGTCCAAAGTTTTCGTACCAATTAACAATGCCCAAAAACTACCACTTTTGCGAGAAATTTTGAAAATTTCAATTTCTTTCAATATAACGACTTGCCCGAATAAGGGGAGTTATAGGGAGAGTGGTCGAAAAAGTGGATCGAACCGAACCAATTTCAATAGCATTCGTTCTTAAACCAAAGTATGCCTGTGTACCAAATTTCATGGAAATATGTCAAAAATTGTAACCTGTAGTTTGAACAGAAATTTACATGGACAGACGGACGGACAGGCTTAGATCAATTCAGTTTATGATTGTGAATCGATCGGTATAATAAAAGGTGGGTCTACCTTAAGCCCATCTGTGTGTTACATATGTATAATTAAAATAAATAAAATATTTTTCAAATCGCAAGTGATCCCACATTAAAGAAGGAGTCGAAAAAAGGAAATACTGCGGAAAGATTTAAATGCGAAAACACGGAGTAGAGCGCAATCAAATTTCAAGTCCAGTCACTTGTAATTAAATACGAAATTATTGAGGGAAAGATTAACAATTTTGAGCATAGGAGTGTAAACGGCGTTTCAATTTGTTGTAGTAATAACAATAATAATAATAATCATAATACTTGTTAGTGTGAGTAAGATCTTTAATGCGGCATGAATCATCCGAATTTGTTACGAATAAAAGAGAGACGAAACGAAAAATCTTAAAAAAAACCAAAAAAACATTTTTCGTTTTTAGGATAAACAATGAGAATAAAATCGGGAATAAAGAAAAAAAAAGAGCAAAATATAAAGGGGGAGAGCAAGAGAGAAAGGCCAGAGAGCTAGGCATCTATTATACGAATTGAGCTGGCTGTCTATATATGGGCCAAACTTGATATCGCTTCAAAAATTATCAGTAAATCATTAATTTTGAAAACTTCAAAGTTAATGAATGAGAGCTGGACGCAGAGCGGAGCTGCAGTAATAATAATGAACGTTAACTGCAGATAGCGCTGTGTGCATGCATTACCGGTTTGGCAACAATCAATGAACACAGCACGGATTACTCATATACGTACACTACTCGCGTTCAACTAATAATAATAATAACAACAGTTGAATAGTCTTGTGCTGTCTGTCGGTGCTTCGTTTCATAGAGAAACAATAAACGCTATTGATATTCATTTTCGTATTCTCCACCTCATGATTTGAGTTACGCGATGAGCACAACACACAATACATTTAGTTAATCTTCAACATTATGTGAGTTCAGTTGTTGAAACGGTTCATTTTATGTCAAGTTCGTAAATTGGTTAAGTGGAGAGTCGTACGCAAGTTAAGTTATCGTTGGCGTGGTAAATTGTGCTTAGAAAAACAAAAGCAACAAAAGCAACAAAAAACAAAAAAAAAAAACAGAAAAAACAAAAGAAAAGAGTAAAAATAAACAAAAACAATAATGTTGATGTTAAGCACGTTATGCTTACTATTATTATATGTCGTGTCCGATATTAGTTTAGCAAGTGCTTATAATTTTTCACCGAAACCTAATGCTGTTATTAGTGATCCACAGCTGGCCACGAGTCTACCTAAATATGAGTCGTCATATTTTGGATTTACCTTGAATTTGAGACCTTCTGGGTAAGTTTATGGCATATAAGCTTAGCACAACTCTATTTAGTTATCTGATGATTCATTCATTGTACGCATTTACTGTTATTTTTGTTTTTTTTTAACTTTTTCATTTTCCCTTAATGATAGTCAAATAAAAGTCGATGAAGTCATTTTAAAGTGAAAATTGAAAATAACGTTTTATAGATCATTCGAAAATGACATAACAGCTGACATACGGACGAGTGCACTCCTAGCCGATTGCAATGATGAATCATCAGTGCTTTTCAACAGGTCCCCAATGTGTAAAGGCTTTTGATTGTTATTAAATATTATCACTTCAATGTCTTGCTAAACTTCCAACGCTTTTGCTTTATTTCTGTGAAGACGTTCCTTGTTGTCGCCTTTTTCTAAATAGTTCGCTTTTTCTGGGATTTACTCGGACAATGGAGGCAGAATATGTTTCTGTTCAGAGTTTCGTGAAAAGCGGAAGAATTCCATGTGCTCGGGCACAATTGCTTCCTTTCGACCTTTAAGAAATTTCCTTCTCTTTTTCACCCCGTAAAGCGCTGTGCGCGTCTTGCTTAGTGCATTGCAATGTATGAGTCATTTGTTCACCACTCGAAATATGACCATATAAAAAATATATAAATCTTAAGAAGAGTGACTTAAGTAAATCTACAGCCAACACGCTTTTTTGACAGTTTCTTTGCTGAGGGTAAACTGGATTGCCGCGCCCGCTTTTAAATCGAAAGCTCATTTACTCTGATAAATATTTGTATTAAGTTTCAGTTTAATTAGTATATAGCACGCGGTCTTGTTCGCGATGTTTTCTTGTTGGTATTTTGCCATGTTTTCGCTTCGAACGTAAACATAAATAAGTAGGAAAGTTATAAACGGCTGGGGCCGAATATCGCATATCCATCGCCATTAAATTCTTGCTTTAGGCTTTTACTTGTTAAATGGGATAAAATTTATCTTTCACCTCTTCCTTCATTAAGAGGTACTGCAAAGAAAAATCAATCTACCACGTCGTAATGTCCGCCGTACTTCTATTTGGCATCCATACCGCTGATGTTATTAAGAAAAAATTGATCGATCCTCTCCACCCAATTAATTAGAATTAACATACTTAGTTTTTCGCCTTCTAATATCGAAGCCCTTTTATTTGATGCCCATATCACTTGTATTATTAAGAAAAAATTAATCCATCAGATCGCGGTGTCCATCATACTTATTTTAGAAGCAACGTATTTTTAGGCAGATGATATATAAAATTTCTCTTTAGAAAAACGGAGTTGCTTTCAGTTTACACTTCACTGCAGGCTTGTGCTCTGGCCAATTTGGTCCATTTTCAATACCAATCTGCGTGCAAAAGCTTCCAATGTTTCTACCACAGTCCATATCTTCATTTTTGTGGCCAAGAGACCATCAACAACAAACACCACACTGACACACAGACGGCTGAAGACACGCATGGCTTAATCAATTCACAATTTTATGCTGATCAAGAGTATATATATTTTACGGGATCACCGCAGCTTTCTTCTGGGTGTTGTAAACATTATGACAACATGAGTACACCTCCCTACTTCGATGGTGGATATCATAATACACATTTCTGATGGATCATATTGATCGCATTTTTTTCAATGTATTGTTTAGATCTGGTCATTATATGCCTTTAATAATGCATTTAAATATTCGCAATCGCATACCAGTTTTCGAAACGCAAATTAATAAATGTAACGAGATAGGATTTTTATAAGAAAGGCAAAGGTAAAGATATGTTGATCATCAAGTTGTCTGATTTGGTGCAACCAGACGTTTTGCCTTGATTCTCATAGCTCTGGAATTTGAAAAGAAAAGAACTAGAAAATCTCAATATTTGCATACTCGCTGACAGTCGTATTATTAAAAAAAAAAAAAAAAAAAAAATTAAAGATATTAACTTTTAGTTTAGTTAGGTTTATCATATTATATGTTAGGTTGGCGGAAAAGTTAGCGCTAAGTTCTTTTGAAGAGTGTTTAAAAGTTTGGATTACCGTCCAACATGGCCCGTAAAATGTCATTCTCACCAACAGTGACGAAATGGTTTGACATTGAAATTCCCAGAACGCAAATTGGTACATCGCCTTCAACAGGTCCGAACACAAGCAAGTTACCTAAGCAACCGATGTATCGTGCCTTTTATGTAACTTATACCAAATGCAAAATTTTAAATGCACTTTATCCACTTCACTTTATTCACTCTGCGCTTTTCAACTTAGCGTAGATAAACACTGTTGTGAGTAGTTCCCTTAAAACCTCTGACTGGTCCGCTAAATAATAAAACGCATTTTAACTGCTTACCTTGGCCTGACAAATAAAATTACGCGCACGTAGAAAAATACTGCAGAACGCTTCCCGCCCATCTATTATTTTTATTTGATGGTTCCAGATTAAATCTAAAAATGCACGTTACCTATCCGCAAGAGAGTCTTCAAGAGGCAAAAACCTATAAACTAGGATTCATATGTTAAGGTAAAGCTTGAAACTTGCATTCACCAAATCGTTACTATATACACTCAAAATCCTTAAACAACTATAATTTACGATCCATAATGGTTATTAAAATATCGAACTACACGAATATAATATATTTCTTAAGGACATCGCGTTAAAAAGTGCCAACCTAATATGTGGTACGCTTATCATTACTTTACATTTTTCACGTGTTGAGTTGTGGCGGTCAATTGTCTAAGCGTTAAATATAATGGATGATATAAAAAGTCTCCGCGGTTTTTTTTGTAGCCTGCTCTTTCCAAATGATTTCAAACTGTCATGTGGTTCATGCTTAGTGCCTCCACTATATCCTGACAGCTTGCATGCCGGTCTTGCACCATCCATCGGTTCCAAAATTTTATCGACTTTTCCAGTGAATGTGAAGTGCATCTTTCACATCGAAATTTCCGGAACGCAATCGAGAAAACCACTCTTGGGTCCTTCGTTCACTCATAGCATTCTTACCATACACTTACCAAATTTTTTTTTATGCATCGTTTTTATCTTTTTTATAGTAAAAAACACCACATACCGCATTTCTTTAGATATTTCACCCATTTTCAAATCATTATATTTTTTTACACGAGGAAAGAATAGAAAACTGTTCCCACTTAAAATGTAAGTTGAAATGTCGCCTTTTAAGCTCATTTTTGTTTGAGACAATCAGGTATTGTCCGATACATAGGCATCAAAAAAACGCGGAGACTTTTTATATCACCCATTCATTACTATTTGATTGGAATTGATGTGGAACTTTTTATATTTAGTGAACACACTCTTTGAAATGTTTTTTATCTCTAAAACTATTTACCGTTACGATAAGGTAAAATTTGTTATTATTTATATAGAAACGTTTTGTTTACGTAATTTATTTGTATTACGTAATTTATTTGAAGTTTCAAACCTTCAATCAGAGAGAATGTTTTTATCTGTTTTTCTTTCTTCCCGTGATTTTGTTTTTCGGAAATCGTTCAATTTTTTCATTTTTTCGTAATTTGATTTTTTGAAACGTTTTGTTAGAGACCAGAATCTAGTTTAATTCCTGTTTTTCTTTTCTTTTCTTTTTTATTACCTGAAGCGTCTAATGTATGTATAGTCGATATAAGGTATTTATTGTTAAAGCCTATGCACAAGTCTATGCATACGATACCCTATGCCTAAGGGCTATCAGAGTTTTTTTTTTTTTATTTAATATAAAACTTTTACCGTTACATCTAATAAACATCAGGTAATTACAAATGCATGCTGATTACATGCTGGTCTTTTTTTTTTATCAATGGTTTCAGTGCGGATTGAATAAATTGTCGTGAGTAGTCAATTAGATGATTACCGAATACAAGAAATTCATAGAATGTCGGATTAGTAAAAAAATTCGTAGGAGCGAAAAAACGAAAAATCAGCTTGCCGATTACATGATAAATCGAAGATCCATTTATTTAGTATATACAACGTAATCGCAATTATACCTACAGTGTCTGTTTTAAGCTACATTTCTTTACGATCTTTTTGGCATTTTGTAAGTAAATTAAAAATCACTTTTCATCGCTGTTTCATGCATATGTGGTCGTTTTGTAATTGCCGGCCGTAAACAATTGGTTTTCAAAGTGATAAAAAATTTATGATCAGCCGCACCTTGACAGACAAAGCTTTAAGATTAAAGTATTGATTTCAACAAAAGGACGTACATAGAGACTTTGTGAGCCTCACGATGCATATATATATATACCTGTATGCTATATATAGATAGATCTAGACATATATATACAAATATATATATGTATATATACACACATATATATATGTATATATATATCTTCTTGCGATTTCCAAACATATAGTATTACATATATACATATATATAGTATTTAAGAAATCTACAGACTATCAACATGTCCAAAGAACGTCGTTGTCAAATGTTCAAGAAAGATTTAGGCATAACCAAGCTGATTGCACGGATTTCACGTTTTCTCACCTTAGACCAAAAACGCCCCGTTACAGATCGATGGCTACAGTGGCAAATTTTCATGAATTGAGGTCCGATTTTCTGCCCAACTCACAATGTTTTCGAGATATGGACGCCAACGACAATTCTATGTTTGGAAATGTCAGAAGGATATTCCAGGATCAAATATTGAGAGCACTGCGAAAACTTAAACGTATTTCGAGAATTGTAATCACTTTATAAAAATGCCACTGGAATATTAAAGAGGGGCTTAGAGAGACACTCGTGAAGAAGGCTGTATTGACGAGTATCGAAGTCGAATTTTAATAAGACAATGTTTTTTCTCTTCAATAACCCTCTTCTTATTTCAACTTGTCCATCTCCGCCACTTCAAAAAACTCCTATGTGACTTGATGCAGTATTTTAACTGCTCCTTAAAGTAAATCTTTTCCCACAAATTTCTGCAATTAAATTTCACAGTCTTAATGTCATAAGAACTTATGGGGACACATTGTCACCCAGTTCAACTTTGCGGATATTAATTGTATATATTCGCGCATAATATGTAAAATTGCCGTCATATCATATTTAACTTTTTCTTTTACATTAACATAAACGAATATTAACTAACCCTAAAGATGCGAACAATAATTCTTTATTTTATAGCATTATTGTCGGTGCTCCTCGTGCCCAATCAACCTTGCCGTTGCAACGGTATATTAACGAAACTGGTGCCATATACAGATGTTACTTATCTGATCAGACGTGCAGTCCTTACGTGTTCGATGATCAAGGCAATCGCAATATTGAATACAGTGAATATACATATGATTCCGAGAAGCGTGACTTTCAATGGCTGGGTGCAGCCATGGATGGCGGAGTGAAAGACACCGATAAATTATTAGTTTGTGCTCCCAGATTTGTAGCACCCGCTCCCAATGACTACCTTATGCATGGTTTATGTTATTGGATCAATGACACATTAACCGATAGTCCGACGAATGTTCGTAAAATATCACCATTGCGCTTAAAACAGGATCAAATTAAAGAAGAGAAAGGTCAACGAGTCTACTATTATATGTTGGCTGAACAAGGTCTAAGTGCTCATATAACACCTAATGACGAAGAATTCTTAATTGGTGCTCCCGGTATTCATACGTGGAAAGGCTCCGTAATACGCTATCGTAAGCGAACCGTCAATGATGATCCGTCATTAAGTCGCCGTGACACAGAGCAAGCTTCTCGTCGCCGAGTACCGCGTCAATCTGAGGGCGACTTACCTCAGGCATATTATGAATCCGATATACCCAATCCGGAGAAATTCGAACAACCTAACGATTCATACTTTGGTTACTCAGTAAGTTCGGGTTATTTTGATAGCAACGATAAAGAGAAACTCTTGTACGTAGCTACAGCGCCTCAAGCTAACGAGCAATCGGGGGAGGTATTATTTTTTGAAGAATGCACGAAATCGCCTTTATCTTGACATAACACATTCTTGCAGGCCTATATTTTTGATTTAGCTAGTGGTGGAAGTATAAGCAAAAGCTATGTGTTTCGTGGTAAACAATTTGGTGAGTATTTCGGTTATGCAGTATTGGCAGAAGACTTGAATAATGATGGCCTAACGGATGTTATTATTTCGGCACCTCAGTACAGTGTGACGGGTTCATTTGACGAGGGCGCCATATATGTTTTTCTAAACCAAGGCAGAGTGAGTTCTCTTGAGTAATATGATTTTCATTTATTGAACAAAATTTGCCTTCCAGTTTAATTTCGAACGCAAACTGCTGGTGTCACCGATACGGGGCAAAGTACGCTTTGGCACAACTTTAACACGACTGGGTGATATCAATCATGATGGTTATAATGATATTGCCGTTGGAGCTCCGTTTGCTGGAAATGGCTCCGTATTTATATATTTGGGAAGTGAACGAGGCTTGCGGGAACAGACGAGTCAACGTTTAAAATCGCCATTACGCTCAGAGTCAATTTATGGATCACATATGTTCGGCCATGGCTTATCAAAAGGCTCCGATATTGACAATAACGGCTTTAATGATTTAGCGATAGGTGCTCCAAATGCTGAAACGGTCTTCCTTTATCGTGCTTACCCAGTCGTCCAAATTCATGCCACTATTAATTCGCAGACACGTGAAATTAAACCAGAACAGACTAGTTTTCCAGTGACAGTATGTTACGGTATCTCTACAACATCTTCTAGAATCGTATCCCAAGATTTAGCGGTACGCGTCGCTGTCGATCCTCAGGTGAAGCGTGTAAAACTTGTGTCCACCGGTACGAATGAGTTGACATTCAACGCCTCGGCTGGTTTACAAATGCAGTGTCGCGTTTTGGAATGCGATGTACGGTTTAGCGTGGCTGATATTTTTAAACCAATAGAACTCGAAATTCATTACGAGCTTATTAATGGCATACCAGATTCGGAAGGTAAATAGGAGATTTCTAAGAAGAAGAACCCTAAGGTTTCAAATTTTTATCTTTCTTATCTTGTGCAGTATTTTGTGAGATTTGTGCTGCTGTGGATCCAGCTGAACCTAAGCTTTATAGACAGAAAATTATCTTTAGTACGGGCTGTGCCTCTGAAATTTGCATCGCCGATTTGCAAGTCATGAGTACGGGCCTTGAGTGAGTTCGAAAAAGAAAAGTCATAATCAATAGTCATTTCTATTAACTATATCGAATAATTCTAGTCATACATATATCTTGGGTAGCAGCCGAACGTTTACTGTTACTTACGAGATTGTTAACAAGGGCGAGACGGCTTACTTACCTCAAATCAATATTACGTCTTCCAATCGCATGCCATTTGCCAAAGTACCTTCAAATTGTAAAGCTTCCACCGATGCCGTAATGTTATGCGATCTTAATCGTGGCCAACCCATGGCCAAAGGCGCGAAAGATAATCTTAAAGTGATTTATGATGTCAGCGGTATTTCTGGTAATGCTTTAATTTTGACAGCAGAAGTGTTCAGCACTGGCAAAGAACTTGCCAGTAGCGACAATATCGTTCGAGAGGTTATAACTCTAACTGAATTCACCGAAATTGACGCAATTGGGTAAGATTTGAATATCTTTAATCGAGTCAAGTACGGAGATATAATATGATTTTATTGCGTAGATCACCGAAAACACCACACATTAATTTAGAGAAGATCACCGACACTGCGGAAGTCATTAATATTTACGAGGTGAGTCCCAGTTGAGGAAGCACTTCCACTGCACGATTATTTATTTCTTTAATAAATTGTTAAATGGCAGATCAAAAGCAATGGACCCAGTAATGTTGGAGCAATGGAATTGAAGTTTGATATACCGGTTGCATACAGAATACCGGGTGCTACAGCGACTATACCCATCATCGATATGAGCAATATCACTATGCAAGCCACTTACGATTCACAACTGGTGGGCATCGACTTTTATCAAAACACCACCCAGATCCTTATGAATAGCATCGAAACATTTTCAAGAGGCCATCTTGCTGCTTCCGTTAGTGATCTCGATTTACTAGACCGTAGTGTGGATCTTGACTCCATGAAAATGGATGACAACAAGGATAGCACCTTAGAAGGTAACCTAGTGATATATTAACTTAACTGATTTTTTTTTTGCTATTCCTTTCTTTTTTTTTTGGATTTAGTTTTAGCTGCCTCCATAACCAGTCGCCGGCGAAGACGTGAGGTGACTGCTTACACCGCAAGTAAAGAGCAATATGCTCGTATTGCTCAATTCAAGGCGTACGACATGCTGAGTGACGACGTAAAAGGAACGCTACCCGTTAATCGTACCATCATTTTTAATTGCAATGATTCGGAAACGACTATTTGCGTGCGGGCCGTGATGCATGTTTATGATTTCAAGCCCGATAAGCCGCTCACCGTTATCATGAAATACAATGTCGATCTCAAAGAAGTCAATCAAATTTTAATTGAACCTTGGGAATTTTTTGTTATACTCATTGGATTAGATGTAACGAAATCAAATGATCCGTTGGGCAAAACGCTGGCGATTAATAAGAAAATTGAATTCAATATTATTTCAAAGCATCAACTCTATGTTACACCAATTTGGGTCATTGTATTAGCCGTTCTTGGAGGTTTGCTGGCATTGGCTTTGATTACCTACGGCATGTATCGGGTAAGTGCATACAAAATACAGCTTTGACGGTTAAATGTAACCGAGTTTTAAATTTCATGAAATTTAATAGGCTGGCTTTTTTAAACGTGCCACCAAAGAGGAAATGGATAAGTTAGTACATCAAGCTCAAGTGTCGGGTGATGGGGTTAACGAGACATCCACTTTAAATGCTGAGAGTAATTGAATTGCATTTACTTACCTATTGTGACAAATGTTATATGTAATGCATTTTATAAGCGTGCCTCCAATTGCTGTGAATAGACCTCCTGCCGTTGTTTTTATGATAAAAGCAACTCTATTAATATTAATAATGCTAATAATAATAATAATAATAATAATAATTATAATAACAATAAAAATTATTTTTACACCATGTTAATATAGTATATGGCACTGTCTGCATGCAAGCACGTAGATAGTTATGAGTCATTTTGTAATTTGATGTTTTTTTTTTTTTTTTGCAGATTTACTTATCTACATATATGCAAAAAAGCAATAATGATACCAAATGTTACTATTATTTTTTTTCTTTTATTGAATTATTATTTTAATTAGACGTTAATGAACTTTATTTATTGCTCTTAGTTTTGTTGTAGTTTTTTAAGTGTACAAACTGTTTTACATATTTGGATATGTGACTCTTGTTATATAAATACTTTTTTTCATTTACATTTATTTACTGAACGTATCTATCTGTAATGTGAACAAAAAAAAAAAAGAAAAACCTAAACGACTGACCAACGAACGGATTTCTGTTGGACCGTTTTAATCACTTAGTGGATAGTTACGTGAAATATGTGCATTTTACTGAATTTCTTTTGCGCTCACGTGCATACTATAAGCATACAATGTAAATTTGTTGGATATAAGTTTTTTTTTTTTTCATATTTACATATGAGTATTACAAGAAACGAAATAAATTATCTATTTTTATATTGAGGTAATGAACATTCGCTTTTCAACATCATTTAATTTGAAGTGGAGTCTTGGTATAGTATTTTTTACACTATTTATAATCAGGTCTGTTAGTGCGGACACGCAGAAGGGCTTAGGGCCGATCGATTCAGAATCATAATCTGAATTGATCTAAGCTTGTCTGTCCATCTGATATCTGTCCAAGTAAATTTCTGTTCAAGCTACAGGTCGCAAGTTTGGAGATATTTGGATGAAAGTTAGTACAGCGACATGTTTCGACCCAGGGACGAAGTCTATTGAAAATGCTTCCGATCGGCTAACGTTTTCGATCACTCCGCATATAACGCCACATTCTCTGAATATCTCGCCAAAAGTGGCTAAGCGAGGGGTCACATAAGCGCAACAGCTATTAAAGACAAAAAAAAATTATTGACCAAAAAACTTTGAATTCGTCACATAACCAAAAGTTGCAAAAAAGGAAAACTTTTTCTTCTAAGATTTTTGCAGAGTTTATTATTTGGGTGGACGTATAAGCCACAACCCTTATTGGTTTAGTCCAGTCCGCAAACCACAACAAAAAAGTTTAAATTTGCGAAAGTTATTCCTAAACGTTAAGAAATTACCGCCTTGTGTTAATCAATATTAGGCAGGATGCTTCGACATATCGTTTTGTATCGTTTGAGGGAAGAGTATTCAACATTGCGACGGAGATGGGAAAGTTCTCTGCGGGATGCTTATTTCTATTTCATTAATATTCATTTGATTATTTCATTAATACTTTTTATAATAGAAATAAATATGTATGTATATACTAAATGTATAAATAATACACATACAAAAATAAAAAATATAAAACTCAAAATGTGTCAACATAAAGTAATAAAATAATTCTTTCAGATGAAATTAGTGTAGCAACACTAACTTCCTTGTCACCATCCTCGAGATCACTCGTGATCTGACAAAAGACGAATGTGACTTTTTTTCTTTCTCACCTATTATTCTTGATTTTCTCTTTTAATAACCGTTAAACAGTGTCTTGGAAGATTCTTTTATTATCGATTTCCTTCTGGCATACGCTCCATAACTCATATCTCAAAGAAATTTTTATAATTCCCAGTCGCAAAGCTTGTCTTCTTCGTTTCATGATGGCAATTGATCAATTTCGGCTTACCGGCTTACATAAGGGAATAACACATCATGCAAATAGCCTCCACGGCTTTGCTGGCATATACGGGCTGCTTTATCGAAATTCTGATACCTGCAATGTCCATGAAGTGTCTCATGTAGTGAATTGTTTCACGGGATGTAAGGCACGAGGAGTCAGTCGTTTTGTCGTTCATAGCAATACCATCCAATTTAAGCAGCAGAAACTGGGTTATCATAGCCCAATATCGAGCATCAGTAAAAGGTGCTACTCATTTTCGAAGAAGTAAGACCAAACATTCATTATAATGAATACGTAGCTCTCTCGCTCTGAACTGTCAGCTGTCAAACAATTTGTTTTTTTTGGATGCTAACAGTTTACCTTTAATTTAATCTCTTTGTCGCCTGAAAAATTACTCATCCTGTGAAAACGACTTGACGAACGATTGCAGGGTAGAAAGGTGCGTTACCGATTTGCTGACCGTAGTTCCGGCAAGTACTTCAATTGAAACGGGGCATAATGATAAAAAATTATATTTGCTAAGACTTTGGTCCGGCAGAAGGCATTCATATCGGAGAAAATTTAGCCTAACAATGTTTTAATCGCTTCGGTTCAATGAACTGCCGATAGAAAGAACAGAAAATTATTGATGATTCTTTTCTAATTTGGTTTGTTAGAAATCTATTCCGTCTAAAATCATCGTTTCATTGCTAGCCCAATATTGAGTTCGCCTCGCTTAGAAATATTGTAGAGCAAGCCGCCAGTAATAAAAGCAAATGTTATACAATGATGAGAAATATAGTTCCTGTTATGTAATTGCCATGTTTTTCTCTGACATGATATCAAATTGATGACTAGTTTGCATAGAGGCTTTCTCTTGTCGTGTTTAATTGAAAGAACAGGAAAATCGAGTGAACGTAATGTAAATAATGACTTTATTGGTCTATTTTTCAAAATGCAATTTATTTTGATTTTAGTTGAAACATTTTAAATGATTCCATATACGCTTTTCACACAAAAACATTTCAATCTAAGCTACACGTTATCAAGTAAAAATAAAGTAAATAATGTTTCCCAACATGCGTAACATGTAAATGTACATTCGCAAGATTTTGTGATTCATTTATTATTATTTTTTTATTTTTTTTTTTTTTTTTGTAATTAATTGTTTAGCTTTCTTTTCTAGTTTTAAAAACACTTAGATTAGATTAGTGAGCTGAAAATTAAAAGATAGTGTTTTTAGCTTTTTTTTTTTTGCTTTTGACTGGATATTTTCACAGAAATAGACTTTTCAAAGACTCTGAGGTGGTTGCAAGCATGATTAAGTTCGTTTTAGGTCTTAATATGTATGGAATGACTAAGAATTGATTTTAAAGCTACAGATTTACACACACACACACACAGTGTTTTTATTCGGTTTTTCGGATATTCTGAAATTTATAAAATCCAAATACAATAATACTTACTTATAAAAATATAGGTACATGAATGTTATTTTAATAGTTACTTGAATTGTGTGTATAGTGTGGATTGTAACGATTTTATTTACAAAGATATGTGCAAGTGTTTACAAAAGAAAGCAATTAATTTTAATTTTCAATTTTTGTTTTGTCTCTGAGTAGTGGTGTGAACAACAAAAAAAAAAAATGTTATCGCGACTCATTAAAACTAAGCGAACTTAAAATTTTAATAAGTTTTTAAAGACTTGAAATAGGTCTTCTAGGGTTTTTCATATTTAATAATTGAAAAAAAGGAACAGGTTGAGCCAACACAGTTTATCATAGAAACTTCACGGGATTGCTCTTTTCCAAGTCCAAAAGAGCACTGAATTTAATTTAGACGGAGCTGATAAGAAAACACTTATGAGAGAAAGTCTTATTTTAAGAATCTCATTTTGCGGACAACACGAATTTTTTTTTATGCTAGGCATACCTACGGTGTTGGCAAATACATTTCCTTAAGGAAGAGCTTAGAAGAGTTTCCCTTCTTGTGGACTGCCCGAATCGATTCCTGAAGGAAATAAAAAAGGAATTTGCTAATACCGCAGCCATCATAATCAATCCGAATATTCGGCTTATCTGCAAAATGAGAACCCAGGACCAGGTGAAAGGAGTTTACTTCTCTGGTTTTTAAAATAAATCTCTCTCTCCCTCTCTCTCTCTCTCTCTCTCTCTCTCACAAGTGTGTTCTTATCAGATTCATCTAAATTAAATTCAATACCTCATTGGACTTGGGAAAGAGATTTGTTCAGTGTCCTTATTGTCTTAATTCGGAAATCCACATTTCAATGGATGTTGACATGTTATACTCTTAACACATTTAGGTAATGACTGCAAGGAACATCCACATCTCGATAATCTTCTTGCGCCTTGTTTTAAGCTAAAATGCTATTTGTTGCTGGAAAACGGGTTTCAATCAGCTACTGACCCTAGCGATTGTACCCAATACTTGTTGTTTTATACACATATGCGTTATATTATTTTGTTAAGTGAGCTTTTGTGCGATATTAAAAGTTTTCAATGCTTTAATTTACTTCATAACTATCAAATGGAGTTCGTTCAAGTCAGTTGGTCTCCTTCATATAGGTGCTATGTAAACTCAATTGAATCTATTCAAAAGCAATTCCTGTTGTTTGCTCTTAGGAATTTGGGTTGGGACCCGTCTGCTTCTCGTCCCCCTATGAAAATAGGTTGCTTCTTTTGTCCTTACCGTCTCTTGAAAAACGTAGATTTGTTCTTGGCGTTTGCTTCACAATCATATTAATAAACGGCGCTATTGACTC
>KK500168.1:67638-96870 GCA_000688715.1 Glossina pallidipes | reverse complement strand
CTGTGCTAATTGTGTACATGCTTTATTTTCTTTTTCCTTTTTTTTCTTTTTTTCCTCTTATTTGGTTTATTGTACTTACACTAAGTTTTTTTTAAAAATAATTAATTTAAGATTTACTTTAAGAGTCATTTGAACTCGACTGTCGTTTGTTTTAGTTGAGTTTCTGTATAAGTGGAATAAATAAATAAATAAATAAAAATAAAGGAGGAGAATTTGAGGAATCTGTTTAAAGAATGGTGATAGTTAGGAAACTTTCTTTAGAAATCGATGAGTGTTCTAAACTACATACACCAGCATTGGAGTAAGTACAGTTTGTAAATAGCGCAAAATTTATATATTATTTATTCATATTAGATTCTGCGGCAATTTGTAATATCCGTCGATCCTTTGTTGCTGTTTTATTGAAATTTTTCTATGACACCTATCAGTTCGCGGTTGCTCAAAGGAACCATAATTTGCCACCAGCGCATGCGTGCCGGACTGTTTATTAAATTGTGCATCGCATTTTTCCCCTTGTTTAACGCTTGTACTGGTTTTATTCGCTTAAATGCTTTTACTTCTCTAACGATAAAATCTGCTTCATAGATTATTAGTGGCACTCGTCATGACACAATAAGTGACTATCGTATGCAAACTGCATCAGCCGCAGATACACTACACCGATCACCAAAGTGTCAAACATTATTCATTAATTTCTAGATACGATTTCTCAAACGGTGTCACTATGTCGGAAAAACTTCGTGTTATAAGCACAAAACAAGTAAGGCATACGTAACTAAATGGTGGGCGCAAAAGCGTAAAAGGAGGAAAAAATGTATTAAGAATATGAGCGCTGCGTTAGTCTGCGGAACACAATATATGAACGAACCGAAAGAGATATAAACAAACTGTACTTCTTTAAAAGTCGTACGTACGCCGTTCTATTACAATGACTAATGATTCGTAATAGGGTATAGAGTACAGAAACTACAAGAGTTCTGTCAGACAATTCTACTTACTACCTAATCGATCACGAATGTTTATCCGACCTTCGGTCTCTTTGTCTGTTGAAGTCTTAAGTTGAAGCAACACATATCACATGTGCACTATGTATGTACGAGTAATCGTATCACATATCTGGGAGTAGGGCTCTCAGATATTTTTTAATTCCCGGAAGAACTGCATCGTTCGATAAACAAAGAATGTTCCAAGAAGAATTTTTGTGCCTAAAGTTGTCGTCACGAATTTACTTGTCGGTTTTAATGGCTACACGATGTAAGAAATGTTTTCTTTGATGACTTGGTCGATGGATCAACATATTATAGATCGAACAGCGTCGTTGCCTCGAATTGTGTGACGTGGTTGGTTATTAAACTTTTTTTACAATTCCACAACTTGAAGTTATTTTGGCTTCTATGAGCGTTCTTTGTGTTTTACCTCCTACGACAGAAATTACTTCAAGCATCCGATATGTCTTAAATGAATTATTTTTTAACTTAGGTCAAAAAGTCTTTAGTGTGAATGCTCCCTATGAAGGGAGAAACTACAATTTTTAAGAAATTTCCAAAACTTTTTAGAAATTGGATTTGCGACCGTCTATCATGCACCACTACTCCGCATTCATACCATATATAAGATATAGAAACGCATTAATTTCAAGGCAAGATTTACCTTTTAACAGCAGTAAAGTATATATTACTCTTTAATTCGTATATGCCTACAATATATAATGAACATATACATCGATTCTCATATAATTTATAAATTTAATAATATTTTTCTTTTTAAATAACATTCTCTTTACATGTATGTATGTGCGCTTGTAAAAGTTCGCATGTTTTCATAAAAAAAAAAAAAAAAAAAAATTAATTAAATCTACACATCTCTGATAAATTATTTTATCGATAAAGGATACAACTTTCATAAATACATACCTACATAACAACAATAACAACATTTGTCTAAAAAGCATTTTTTTTTTTTTTGCCGAGAACAAAAAATTACATATATATATAAAAAATATGTCAATATTGCGCGCTTGTGTTGTGTTTAGTGATGAATTTTATATATATATATTTATATATATATATAATACGTATTGTCAAGAAATTTCAATTAAACATATATTTTAACATACTTTCTTAATAATTAATTTACATAATATATATATGCATACGTATGAACTAAATTTGTACGCAAAGTTCACATTTTTAAATTATTTCCATAAATGAAATTAATTAATTAATTAATTAATTTCTTTGGAATTCTGTAACTAAAATGCTCGTACGGCAGATATTTAATGTATTGGCCGTTCATTGTGTGAATGAAATGAATTTCATCATCAATTGCATTTTACAAGATAATCGAAATGAAAAAAAGCATTTTTACTGTTATTAGGAAAACTTGATAATGGAATTATGCTTTTTAAAAATCATTAACGGTTGACGTCTGTTATGTCAGTTATTTCAGTCACAGAATTCTTAAACATTCTTCTGCATTCATTTATTCATTTTTTATTAATTTTTTTTTTGTTTTTTTTTTTTTTATTACTTACACTATATACTTGATATGGCTTTTGCACTTACTGCACTATTTAAAATTTTGTAACAGCCATAGTTAACAGATTTTCTAGCAAAAAAACCAGCAGCAATACTTTGTTGTGCAGTAGTAGTAATAATGGTTGTGGTAATTTAAAATTAAATTTTTTCCTATATGTATGTAATATTTAGTTAGCTAAGCTACAGCCCATTTGTGAACTATGACTTCGTCATGAAGACATAGAATGTAAGCTCTATCTTGCACAATTGTACGAATAATAGAGCTCCGTAGTGTTTGAGAGCGTAAAGAGCTCTTCCTGGCATGGATGGTTAGTTAGTTATAAGGACTTTCTTCATATCGGATGGGAAGAATATGCCTTGATCTCATATTTAAGATTAATAAAAGAAGCAGGCCAGCAGGACAAAAGTATTTAAAATTTTTTTCACTTTCGTGAAGAGAATGCCTAAGGCACTTTACTTCTTTATAATCGAGGAAGGGACATACATATCGAACACGATCTTCCCTTAGAGTTTCAGTTTCAAACTCGGAAAGGAAAAAGCAGCAATAGATGTTCTGGCGAAATCTATTGTACTGTATTTTCAACTGGCATTCTATATACGTTAGGTAACGTAGGATGCGAGTTCATATGGCTCCAAGTAAGGTAGATACGAAACAATATGAATACGGGAAGTACTAGCGAAAAAACCTTCAGAGCGATATATATACAGAAATTATATAGAAAGAGCACATTTGATGTGGAAATACTTCGAAGCCAAAAGTATGGGGACCTGATAACATGACAAAGACAATCCAGACCTAAACTATTCTAACTAGATTTCATTGAGAGACAAAACCCTTCCATAGTACTTTAAAACGAAGTTCAATGGGAAACGAAATCAAGCAGACATCGAATCAAGGAGACATAGAACCATGAAGAGACTGCTAGACCTTAACGCATTTTATAAACAGTTGGACATGCGGGGAAACATAAACAACGGCTTTGTTTACGATCCAGTAGAATATAATAAAACGTATATTACTAGTAAAATATTAGTACTAGGAAGATAGGAAGAGCTGGCCATAAACATCCGCTTGTATTATAATTTAAGAATAGGTTTAAATTATTTGTAAACAAGCACAAGCGGGCAACGGCTTTATGCCACCCCGCATTTATTTATATGATATAATGACTTTTCAAAATGAGACGTTATATGGGAAGTGGCTCGATTTGAACCGTTTTCGCAAAAGCGTTTTGATCGAAATATTTCAAAGATGGCGTCTGCAAGAGAAAAAAACAGACAGGCGGGCAGACAAGCTTAAATCCATTGAGAAAGTGATCCCAATCCAATCGGTATAATGATAAGTGAGTCTATCTCTTCTTCTGGGTGTTGCATACATTGGCTTAAACTTAATACACCCTTGTAGCACAAGTGGTGTTTGTATGTATAAAAAAAGGAAAGAAACAAACATTAGCATTAGCCTGAGTTGTTGGCGAGTTTACATCGATTTCAGTTATTAAGTTCGGTGAAGAAGCAATGCAAAGGTCAATTCATTGCGAGTTATTAACTAATTAATTGTGGATGACAGATGCTAATGAAGAATTAGTAAAAATGAGAGGAACAAATAATAATCATGACTATTTGGAAATAACAAATGCAAGAAAATTTAACATTAATTAAGGATGCAAACAAGACCGACAAACAAGACTGACAGACAAATCACAAAACTTTTAGAAACATGGAAAAATAGTCTAAAGATATTACATGGAATTTGAGGAACATACCGTGACACCGCGATTACGTAGATAAACTGAAAGTGGGAAAAGACGTTTGCACATCTAATGCAACTCACAAACAGGACAGTGTTAGTACCGTAAGAGTGCCAAGAAACTCGATGTTTGGACTAAAAGTATGTTTGTATATAAATACAGTTTTATGAAACTAAAAGGAATTGAACAAAAAAAAAAAAATCTGTAAACTGAAATAAACGATATTCACTTTTTGTGTTCCCAAAGGCTTAAAGGCTCGTCTTCACTTTGCGTCACATCTTATGGATGCTTTTCGTTATGTGAAGTAAATTAAGAAAAATTTATTTGTATGACATTAAAATAACTTAAATCCTATTTAATTTTATTTCATCTTAATATCATCGCCCCTACGTTGGTAAAATGATAAATTGATAAAATTATTTAATTAAAAGTTAGTTGGTTTTTATACCGAGATGCAAAAAAAAAAAAAAATTTATTTGTTATTGAAAATAAATTTGGGATAAAAACAATATATTAATTTTAATGTAATATTTTCATTTGTCTAATGCTAGATAATCCAAGAACAAGTACTGATGTCTAAAATAAAGCCAGATATTGATATGTTTTTGAATTCTTTTCTCTTTTGCTCTCGGAAGGGGAAATATTAATAGTGTAAGTAAACGTTTACTGTATTGCAAGCTTATGAAAACATATCACATAACATAATAGTATAACATGGACACACAAACATTTTGCTACATAGCGATATATAGCTATATATCTATATATATATAGATAATAAAATAAACATTTAAACTTATTTATTTGAATTGATTAAGCAAAACAACATATGGAAAGTAAGTATGTGTCGATTGTGTATGTGCGACGTGATCAACAACCACTTCGAAATTATACATACTTTTGCGATGTTTGCGGCTCGTTTTTGTTCTTCTTGTTATTGAATTTTTTTAATTTGTATTTATAGACTGTTAAGCTTATGGCTGATAACGTCCTTACGTCTCTATACATTTTGCTTAACAATTATTATTATTATTATTATTAAGCAATTAAGCAATGAAAACGTTATGTTCGTACGTTACGTTAAATCCTAATCCATAAAATCCTATTACAAAAAAATTATGATGACATTAAAAGTAACTTAAGCTATTAAGTGAAAGTGGTAGCGTCGTTTTCAATGACACTACCATGGCGCGTTGATAACAACCATAACAATGTCAATGAAAATCAGCACATTGTTTCATTGTAGGGCGGATCCTTTTCCGATTCAGTGCTGCTTTTAATGTTTGACGAGAGTTTCGCGATTTCATCTTGAATCAAGTGAGTGCTAATTTGTGGTATGGCAACAGCAGCTGCTTGGTCGCCGTCTTTGGATTCTTCTGTGCTCGAACTGCTCTCTTTTAAGATATTCATGCCTAATTTACTGGTGAGAGGTGGTTTAAGAGAGGAAAGCAATTTAGCTGGGACTGAGGTGGGTAAAACAGCGCCACTACCAGTCGAAACAGATGCTGGGTCCATCTCAGCGGCGTCCATTTCTAAGTGTTGTGGTAGTCTAACCGTTGGCGGTATGGGCGGGGGCTGTTGCTGTTTACCTTGGTCCAAGCTAAACTGTTTCTTCAATTGCAGGGCTCTTGGTGGTGGTTGCGTCTGCGGAATCATTACCCTTTGATTAAAATCTAAAGAAATTTGGCCCGCATCTTTCAGACGTGCTGAAGTACTAAGACCACCACCACCTAAGCTTATACCACTCTCCAACACGGTAGGAGTGTTTTGCGACTGCGAGAGAGACTGTGATTGAGTATCGGCTGCGTCGAGAGATGGCTCAGCTGTGAGTGAAGGCGTATCCACGTTATAGGAGCCGGTCATTGAGGTGGTGGTATCATTTGAACTCTGTTTAATGAAGCGGTAGGGATGAGCGGAATAATCCGTGTCGGTGCTAGAATTCTTTTGAAGGCTTTCGCTCGATTTTTTGAAAAATCTGCTCGTAGTTTCGTAGGGGGGATTAAGAAATTCGCTGGTGGCTCTTTGCGGCACAAGAGGCGATTGATATGTTTGCTGTTGTTCCATTGATGAATTACGATGCCAAGGGCGTTCATGTCTTACTTGGAAGCCGCCAGATTGCACACCGGCCGCAGTCCCGCTTGTATCACTGCTATCGCCACCGATTCCGCCACTTCCCGTGGTAGGTTTAGATGGCGATAATTCTATGGCAGTTTCTCTTCTTAGCGGGTATCGGTGGCCATAGTCTACCGATGCACCAGCCTGCAAAAATAAAATTACAAGACTTTCGAATAAATCGGAATTTTTTATTACTCTCGTCGCTATGTCTTTCTTACATCGTACGAATCGTCAGTGTCGTCGATTGAAGTTCTAGCTTGAAAAAGACCCTCAAGCATCATGTAGTCATTTTCCTCGCATTCTTTCAAATGTTGTTTTTCCAAAAGAGCGGCAAATTCTGCTTTTGACATATCAGTCTTTGGACGATCCAATGAAGCTGAAAGAGAAAATATCGAGAAACGTAAGCGAAATTTTTCTATACAAAACTTTCAATTATATACTTTTATGACTCTGCAGCGATACGGTGGGCGACGCTATCATATGGCAAACGCTTTCTAATTCATCGGTGATCGAAGTATATTCACTATGCAATTTCAAAAGTATATTTCTGCAAGGTCGTGAGCGCAGCACTGCTTTGCCTACAAATACGAGATCATGTATTTTAAGCGAACTTCAAAATATTTCTTACCAGTTGTAGCGCCTTCCTTATCGCTCTCTGGTTCAGATTGTGTAAGACTCAATTGTCGGCGCGGTAAATGTAATTGGTTCAGACTTATATGCGAACGGCTAATGTCAGCGATAATAGAACACGTCTCAGAGTTTCTACGACACAAGGAAACCGTGCGTTGACGTATCGCTCGATGCCTGGCAGCTAATAAATATTTTAAATATGAATTCATTGAAAATAAATATTTGCTTTGGTATGTCATGCTGACCTTCAAAGTTGATTTCTGGTCCCGTTTCATCAGAATTCTCACCAACCAATGTTTGATCATCGTCATGTCCTAGTGGTGTGAGAGTGTCTTTGCTTTCAGTACTCGCACCAGTATCTTGCCTCACTGTTACGTAGGGCGTTCTTTTGATCGTCTCACAGGTAGATGGTCGTTGCGATAATGGTACATAAACATCCGAATCTGACTCAGATTGTACGGATATTTTTCTTACTGCCTGCTCTTCAACTGAATCTTTTGATTTAATCATTTCGTCCGTTTCCTCCGGTACAGGTACTACTTCAAAATGAGTACCTTCATCGAAAATGTACGCGTCCGGTCTCACCTCGGTCAATGAGCGATTAAAACGACGTCGATTGTTTACCTAAAATAAGTCAAATCAATATTCTTGAGTGTATGCAAATAGAGCGTTTACTTCTTATCAGCGTACTTGTAAATTGAGTTGGCCCCCTGTTCCTACTCCTGCTCCACCTGCTCCACTACTGCCACTACCACCATTACCACCAATTATCCCAATACCACCTTCGTTATCAGATATGGAAATGGTCCGCACACGTCCCAAGTCACCCGGCAAATTCGCGTTTGAGGCACTGATATCTTCCGGTCCTATTGTATGCATAGACATAAAGCGATGTATAACTGCTAGGTGAGCCAATATTTGCTCCGACGATTCCTCCATTTTTCGTAAACGAAATTCTATATTCTGTAAATTTACAGTAAACATACAAACAAATATATTACACTATGAAATTTTTAAAATGCATAACGCATATGGTACGAGAAATAAGTAATTAAACTGAGAGCCAAGAACCCAAGTCACCTAAGAGTAACCTAATAAGTATCGCTTTATAAACTCTGGATTTGCGTCAACGGCATCACAACAATTGGCAGACACCGTAAAGACATAAAGCGTGGGAAATGTGGCTTCTTTTCTTACTAGGGAGCAAGTTGAACTGAAGATTTTTTCTCACCTACGTTACGATATGCTAACACAATAATTATACTTTTGCAGAATATGTCAGCGCTTCACTAAAAAATTGGTTAAGCCTGTCTTCATACTACAATATAATCGGTTTTTTTTTTCAATATTCTGAATACGAAAGTATGGAAGGCTATAGCGATTTAGGCTTGCCCTACGTGCATATATATATATATATATATATATATATATATATATATAGCATGAAAGTTTTGGTTCTTTTTGAGAGCAACCTGAAAAGCAGTAGAGAAGACATGCTGGACTAAAAACGGATGATCGGAACGATATGAAATTTTTTTTGGGACTTGAACAAAAGTGGTTTTTGGAAAAAATATAAATGTTTAAATGTTTACGTACACCGAGAAGCTGCCTGTAGACTACGCTTTAAATATCGTCTTAAAGTCGATGTTTTTATTGAATGTGAGCAATAAAGCATAGTTGCAATTAGAAATTTGCACACTAGGTGAAGTTTCGAATTGTGGAAAGCTTGCTAGTCACCGTTGCTGTTTATATATAAGTAATACTTAATACAATATATATAAGTAATACTTAAAGCCAATAAGATAGAGTTATATTAGCAATTGATTTTATTGTGTTGCGGTCCAAAGAGCTCGTTACAAAAAAAAAAAAAAAACTCTTAACGTGAGTTAGGTTAAACCAATATTTAAATACACCTCTCCTTCAGGTGTAACGTAGATTCAATAGAATCTGTTCAAAAATAACTATCGCTTCCTATCCTTAGAAATTTGGCGTGGAACCGGCTTGTCTCATTGTCTCCTTACGGAAATTGAGGGCCTTTTGTTAGTCTTACTGCCACTAGAAAAACACAGACTGACCTTTTCTGCTCCTTTTTTATCTAAGGTAATAAGTAGTACTATTCACATGCCGATATTGCTAGAGGAGACAAATTTCAATGTTTTCCGACGAACTTTATTTTCGTAAAAAATGTCGATATAATTGTAGGATATTTGCAAAAATCTTAATTACTATCTATAGTTGAATCTCAATATCAATCTCTTTACATTCTATCAAACGAAGTCGCTTTAAAACTTACCTTTATCTAAAGTCATTTTTAATCTTTAAACCGTCGTATGATTCCGAATGAACTAAATATGTTCACTGTATACATTGGCAAGCTTTTACATGTTTGCTACGGTTTAGCGGTTAATTCACACTCGGATTGGATAATTAAATAGAGTTTTACTTCATTGTTTTGCTAATGCTTGCCTAGTCAAAGGCAAAGCCTAGGAAACCGCAACGTTAATTGCACCGGAATAATAAATAGAAATTTTCAAATGAAAAGAAATAATGAACTATTCTCGTATTACAATAGTTGAGTTAGTGCATTAATCTTCACTTTTTAGTTGCGGCTTATATATAAATCCTATAACTAAAAGAATGACAATAGCAAAAAAAAACAAGTAAAAAAGTTATATTCGGCGGGGGCTGAATCTCCCCCATCTTTCTCTCTCTCTCTCTCTCTTTACCAACCGCTATGCTTTTCGCATTCTGTTCTCCAAGCTCTTTTATTTGATACCCATATCGCTGGTATTATTCAGAAAAAATTATTCGCAGTGTCTACCACATCCAAATGAACCCACTTTCAAGCAGATAATGTATCTTCTTTGGAGGACTGTACAAAATAATTTTAAAAATTTTATCTCGTTTGCCTTATGATAAATAAGCATAAAACCTCAAAAAAGTGAAAAAAATTAAGTTTAATTACTCGTAACTTTGTGTGGGCATGGTTGATTGGTTCCATTTTTGAACCTAGAGAGAATGTAAAGCGTCTCGTAATGCAAATATGGAATGTTTCAGCCTTCCAACATTAATAATTTCCGAATAAAGAGCAAACATTTAAAAATTTTTGTTAAAAAAACCGAGTTGCGTTCAGTTTACGCCCCACTGCGCGCTTCTGCTTCAATCAATTTGGCCCATTTTCAATACCATCCTACGTGCAAAAGCTTCCAATGTTTCTACCACATTTGAAGTCGATGTCTTCCTTTTTGCGACCAGAAGAGTGCCAACAAAACACACAATACAGACGGACAGACATGACTTAATCAATTCGCAATTTCGTGCTGATCAACAATATATACACTTTGCAGGGTTTCCAAAGCTCCTTTCTGGATGTTCTAAACATTATGAAACCCAGCCTTCAGTGGTGGGTGTAAGAAAACACACTTTTGCTTGAGTCATGAACAGACTAACAGACGGACGGATATGGCTAAATCAACTCAGAATTTCACACTGATCAAGAATATATATACTTTATAGGGTCTCTGAAGCTTCCCTTTGGGTGTTACATATACTATGGGAAAAAAACAAAATGAGTAAACACCCATCGTACACAGTGGTGGGCATAATAATAAGAAAAACGTTGATGACGTTTAATGGATTTTTATTGGACAACAATGGATGATTTATTGGACAACGTGCTAATTAAGAATCAGTACACAGAGATGCGAAGTTTCTCAATGACGTCAATGGAAATCGAGCAAACCAAAATGAAATTTAAGATTATGGCTATTGTCCAATTGATTCTGCACACATGTTGACATATTGAAGACATTGCCTACTTCGCAGGTACTATTAATTTTTGTGTCGAAAATATTTGAGAAAATAAAACCAGTTGAGCTCAGCAGATGCGCTTGCTATTCAGCTTGCACATAATAAGGATAATCGCGAAAAATCTTTATATCTCATGGCACTGGTGGTACAGGGCATATTAAGTTTGGATGGAAGCCTGTAACAGCCAGAAGATGTTAAGACTGATCCATTTTTTATTATACCGTTTGATTCAGAAAGAGACTTAAAAACAGATAAACTTATCTGTCAGTCCGACATCTGTCCATTTATTCTTGTGTTCATATGCCATAAACTTCTTATCATATTCATTCATTAAAATTGTGTGCTAAGTAGCAATGTAGCATATGACCCGTAGAGCAGTGGGATCACATAGGTCTGCTTTTCGGACCAGAATATATATATAGGGGTTTTCATGAAAAGTAAGACGTTATTATGACGACAAAGTCTAATTTACTGTTCAAAAATAATAAAATCTTTGATAAGTAAATAAAGTTGGCACGCCTTGTGACGTTTCAGGCATTCTCAAATATCCGGGCTTTCACGAGAAGTATGTCTTTACAAGAGAATTGTGTCCAAGTTTTGTTTCGCGGAAATAAATGAAAGAATACCTCTACTGGGCGAGATTGTATAGAGTAGAGTATCGAACGGTCGGCCTTACCGCATAATTGCAATGTCCCTACTACTTGTTTGCGCTTTGACAGTTTGTCAATCCATCCTTACAAGCTATGGAACAATAGTAATATCCATTCCAAGCTGTGAAAAGCTTGCATGAATTTTCTTATGGTTGCATAGCAACTCCTTGATAATTGAACATTCGCTCACACATGCATGCTTGCACGTATGTATAAATGTATATAAACTTGGATAATTTATGCCGCAAGCGGACTTTAATGAACTAACCGAGATCGTGTCACTCGTCTCATCAACAATGAAAATTTTTATCTCTATTCGAAAACTTACCTGAACGGTAGCTGTTTGTAGATTTTCTTTTTGATTTATATCTTCGATCTTTTGAGACATTGTCTCAACACGTTCCGTAGTATTTTTGACGCGTTCTTCTGTCGATTGATTTAATATGATTTCTTGTTCATGGAAAAATCCCTCCACACATTCCTCTTCAAAGTCATACAAACGTTCGAGATCATCTTTTTCAAGAAATAATTTCAAACCATTGTCACGCTGTACTTCCAATCCTAAACGTAACGATGATACGATTGAATGGGGAGACCAAAAAAGTGATGAAATGATGACACAGAACAGAACAACATATACACATACACATACACGCAGCATATACATGTAAACATAAATAACGAATTTTACGAATAAATGATTTTCGAGACCAGACCGCAACCAATTTTCGATCGATTTTCATATGATTTTTAATGAAATATTAATTAGTCAATTATGAAAGCGCACGTACATGCATTAACGTATATATATATATATACATAAATTAATATTTATAGCCATCAATCACATAATTATTTCACACCAAAAAAAAAAAAAATAATTTATTCAAATTTTATTTATTAAGAATCCATTGTTAGAACGCGATGAATAGGAGTTCCGTAATCAATAGTCGCCAACCAACCGTTTTCCCATAAGGCATATGGTTTCATATAAAGCATTTGTCAGTAAATTTTTTGCAAAAAGAAAAGCAGGCCACACATGCACACCCGCATCACCCGCCACATACCCATTTACATATTTTGTTTTGAGATTAGATTGAGGGGATTCGAGTGGAATTAATTGATGGGCAGTTTGAAGCGGTCAGTAGTGAGATTTTGTTTTTTTTTTTTTTTTTTTTTTTTTGTTGTAGTCACGGAAACAAAGAAATATAAAGTAGCACAAGCACAAATCGATTAAAGCAAAAAGTGAGAAAAAAAAAAACAAAGAAACGTTAATTGTTAAACATTTTTCACGATCTTTTTAATTAAAACTCACAGGGAATAAAACTTAACTTTCTCATCCCTCTCTCACCTTTCGCTTTGCGTACGCAATACTTGAGCAGTGAATAGAAATGACAAAATGCAATAAATGGTGGCGGTAATACCGGTTTCTGTTGGTATTCCATCACGACGGTAAATCGTTGAAACATCCATACCTTGATGTACCAGAAAATGAAAAAGTAAAATAAGAAGAAGATAATAAATAATCTTTTAATTACTATTAGCCGTCAGCCGTTACCCACCTGATGTGAAACGGAGTTCACTTCATTGAAAATATTGTTAAACACAGCTATTAGCAAATTGATGAGCAATATATTCGCAATTAACAAATACATTGACATCGTTATCGGTGTCACCCAATGCCCTGCAAAAAATTAATTAAAAATCGTGCATTTGTACCGATTTGTTTTCAATTCATTAATATTTCCAATCAGAATGTAAATTTCCAAAAAAAATGTGTACACATATAGCAGACAGCAGAGAATTGCTTGAGTTTTAAAAGAACGAAAGAGACAACGCCGAAGTCGTCTAGGACGCCTCTCTCAGCTATTTAACATGGGCATTACTAATGAAAATCAACAAACTTTGGTTTGGAATGACAGCAAGGACGGATATCAAGCATGAAAAAGATAACTGGGTTGTGATGACAAAAATAGGGATAGGGATGTTATCTGTGAACTTAATGAGTCCTTCAATATGCACATGCATTACACAAGCCTTTGCCGTGACCGCTATGTCGAGTGCGCCAGCTAAGCTGCAGGACCATTGAATTTCTCGCCCTTTTCCACATCGTCATCGCCAGAGTGTGTGGTTGGTTGGTGCGAACCAACAATGATTAACATAAGTTCACATAAACATTTCTAGAGATTACGCAGTCATTGAACCTCTCTGTCGACAAATTGATTATGTTACAAGACATACCGCGAATAGCACCATTTTATTGAGACCATGTTTCGTTCAAGTCGAAATTGTGTGATCCGTGCCCGGCATGGCTCTACAGTTTTTTATATATTGACTTTGCAAATAAAGGCCCTATGTATGTTAGATTCTGATCTGTCGGTTTCCGTGCAAATGCGAGTTGCGAGTTGTTGCTTGAACACTAGAAACTAAGATGGATAGGGGGGCAAATAGGCTTAAGCTCTTCTGGATATCGAATACATCCGCATAAACTTAATGCGCCCCGCGTGTATCTTGTGTGTGTACAGTATAGGTATAGGGCGTAAGGTATAAGTTAGTTTTTGCGCACGTGAACATCTTCTAGGCACAGCGGGTGGCCTTTCAAAGCGTCAATTTTCCTTATCTACGGATATAAGCTTTACACTGTGCAACTGTGTATTTTGGTATATTTATTTGGCGCACAGTACTGAACACGAATGTCAATTTAGTTGGAACACGTGGTTTGACTGAAACAATATCTCAATAAAGGAATTAGTTTCGATTCCTAAAACAATCGGATTATCCTGCGTTTAAGAACTTACAAGTCAAAGCCAAAAAGATGGCAAAACAATGTAATGATTGCGAACGATGAAGGAGATAAGTCTTTCCACAGTAGCAGAAGAGCTTACGGTAGCAGTCAGATCAATGATAGAACTCTTCGAATTCAGACAGAGCTTCGGAAATAAAAAGATTGCGATTGTCTTACACCGAAGACTATATGCTTTGACCGGAGATTACTAACGGTGTCTTCCGGAGGAAGTTGTCCCTCGTAGGTGAAAACTGCTTTTACCGAAGCAAAAAAAGCTACGTTGTTCGACCTATCAATTGGTGATCTGGTGAATGTAGTATATGGGCACGTTCTTTCCATACTCAGAAACTACTAGGGAAAGCTTTGTCACGCCTATCAATTCGTCGGGTGAGCGTAGATGGTAGACGAGCACGTTCTTTCCATACTCAGAAACTACTAGGGAAAGCTTTGTCGCGCCTATCAATTCGTCGGGTGAGCGTAGATGGTAGACGAGCACGTTCTTTCCATACTCAGAAACTACTAGGGAAAGCTTTGTCGCGCCTATCAATTCGTCGGGTGAGCGTAGATGGTAGACGAGCACGTTCTTTCCATACTCAGAAACTACTAGGGAAAGCTTTGTCGCGCCTATCAATTTGTCTGGTGAATGTACTGGGTAGATACTCGAAAGGCCGGCTGTGACTATTTGCTGGAAGTAGCCCGATGAGCACGTTCTTTCCATACTCAGAAACTGCTGAGGAAAGCTTTGTCGCACCTATCAATTTGTCTGATGGATGTGGAGGGTAGATACTCAAAAGACCGGTTTTGGGACTTTGCTGGAAGTAGCTCGGTGACCAAGCTCTTCGCACACTCAGAAACTTATATCCAGTGATAAGTGCACTTAAACTTAATGATATAAATGATCGCTTTACCAGACATTGCCTTCTTGACGGAGCAAAGACATTTCCAACGATGCTTGCATGGACTGCGATGCGAAAAGTGATCTGCATACATGATTGTATGGGGATTATGTCGCCTTTGAGCCGATTACAAAGGAGAGTGCAAAAGTTCGCCCAATCGAAAAATTGTAATGGTCGCAGTGTCGCCAAACTGGAGCACGGGCGAACTGACGTGTGGTTTATAACGAATCTCGTATGCTAAAAGCGAGATAATTTTGAGATAAGCATGGACCCCTCTTTGGAAAAAGCAATTTTTCCCCCATGCACAACTTAATGGAAGCAAATAAATTTTTGTATTTATATTGAACGATAGGATAAACTTACCAGTTACACATGCTGGTTGACTTGGATTTTCACCACAGGGTGGATCAATATCGTCAGCGAAAACTTCACCATACAGCATAAAGTACGGCTGATAGTACACCTGGAGAAGAGAAGAAAAGACAAAGAAGAAAAAGACCAGTGTGAGCAAAAAGAGGAAATTAGGAAAAGCAATAGCTGACAATAGAACATGAGACAGGACGACTAGTACATATGACAGGCACGAGCAAGAATGGTTTAGTTTTTTTGTTTTTTTTTTTTTTGTTCACTTCTTTAAATTTAATACACTTAGTGAAGTACTTAACATATATGATGACACATATACGTATGTATAAATATGGTTTAAGAATAGATATGAATGGTCACTGAGTATATATTCAAATGGCTGACATAGGGCTGCATCCAATAGAGGAAAGCTATTAAGCGCACTCATGTATCCCGGTATGTACATAGAAAATATTACCAGTCCAGTTGTCGTCCGTTTATATGGTATACTATAGTAGTAATATTTTTTTTTTTACGTAGTATGTAGTAGTAAACTATGAACTAAAGAAATGTTATTCGGGTTTTTTTTTTTTGCTTTCTTTTACGCTAACATCAGTTTTTCCTGTAGTATGCATAATGGCTGCAATTGGTTAATGTGGCTTTTTCACATCGCTTAACTTTTTACCATCGTTGCCAAAAAAAAAAAAAAAAAAAAAAAGAAAAAAAAAAACATCTGAATTTTATTTTCTTTAGCACAGACAGCACATTTATGCAGGCACAAGCACATACGTGAGATGCAGATGACGACAAAACGATTGCAATTTTTTTCGAAGCAAATCTGTTCGCTTATGATTTTCAATATTTGTTTGAGGCTCAAGATTACGTGACATTTTTTTTGTAAATCACTCAAGGTCTTCTTAAAAAACCTTTTTTTTTTTTTATATGAATTATGGACACAGAGCGTAACAGAAAAAGATAGATTCATGGATGTAAACGTACGTAGGATGATATCGAAGTTTCTTCAAAAGTTTACGTTTCATTTGTTTTTATGGCTAAAGATTAGATGGACATGTAAACCAAACATTCATAGAGTGGGTTACGGTTAATGGAATGTGTATTCTCGAAGAGTACTTTTGTTGCTCTCAAAATTTTAACCCTATTGTGATATCTCTCTCAGTATATTACTTAGAGTTGGAATGCTTCCTGTTAAGTTGATTTATTCTAACAAAGCAGTATCGGGGCGATGAAGAAAGAGAAGAAGAAGAAGCAATAAAGAAGTTCTTATCGCCTTGTGCGGGACAAAGTAATAACGGTGACCCTAAGGAGGTTTATAAATCTGGCAAGGCATTCCAGTTGGTTCCATCAGATGGAAATCGACCTAGCACTGTAAACTGTAGATTTTTGAGTCCAACGAAGGGAATAACGAATGCACAATGCTTTCGACCTTAGGAATAAAAAGATTAGTTGTAAGATCACGCCCTAATTCCGCGAGGATTACTTGAAAGCATTATTATACAAGTTACAGGAAATAATTCAGAGTGGCCTGGCCACAGAGCTGCCGCCGATTTATGTAATAGAACGATTTTAGATAAGTCCATCTTTCAGAATCTTCTTTCCAATTCGATTTAAGCATATATGTTCGCCTGCCTGTCAGATACACCTGGTCACACATTTTTCAGATATATTCTAATAAAAAGATTTCATATAAGTCCATGTTTCGAAATCACTTTCTGATTCAATTTAAGCATATATGTCCGCCTGCATATATTCTTGTTTACGATACGGGTCACACGTTTTTCAAATATTTCGGCGGAATGCCAATTTCTGATATATTTCGAATCGAGGACGAACGAAATGGATTGGATTGGACCGTTTTTATAACCACTCCGCCAGAAATTGATTTATTTTGAAATAATCGTTATATCAAAACGAATTTGCAAGCGAAGGATAAATTGCGAGAAATTATTTGTGGACCTTCTCTCTCAAAGCCATCGGTACAAGTTTTCATTGCCTTTATATGGCAGATATGTTTACGTTTTAATAGGTCATAGTAAAAATTGGTCCACAATGATAAGTTAATATATGGATGGGTGTAGAAAATTTGGAGTACGTAGTTCGATACTTTTGTTCCCACCCCTTATAAATCTTCTTATGAAAAAAGGGGCAAGTAAGTCTTAAAGAATAATAAGATCTTTCTTCCGAAATGTTAACTTCTTTAATTCTTCCGTTTATATAAATTTCTGCTGGATACTTAAACGTCGGTCCTGTCTGATTTGCTGATTGCTAAAAAAGGCGTTTTTTAATTTTCGAATATTTCAACCTTAACCGTACATCCCTAAGAAAACGTGAATACTCGACTTTCATTTTTTGGTCCATAAGCAGCCTTTCTCAACTTCTGCATAGAGAACGATACGATAGATTTGCAAAAATGAAGTGACATTGCAAGGTAAAAATTTGCTAATTACCGTATACGAGAGTCGATCGCTAATCTTGTCAGTGATCAAGAAACCACCCTTGTCAGCGAACAAAGAATTATATATAGTTTCACTTGAATTGAACGACTTGATTAAGATGAGTAAAGCTATTAAAGAATAGAGTTGAATGCATAAGTAAGAAACTATCGCGGTCGTGAAGACTGAAAGCAGTCTAAGAGGTAGATCCTAACTAATGAGCGATATAGATCGGTTTGTGTGATGAAGTTATTTTTAAAGAAAATGCTTTTTAAAGGAAATTAATTCGATTCTTCTTCATATCTCTTCCTTACACGCATTGAATTGAAGAAACGTGAAAAGTAAAAAAGATTTTTGCTTCGAAGAGAAGTTGCAATTTTGTTGTTGTTGTTGTTATGAATTGTATGTAAGAAAATAATAGAGTACATACACGTATCTACAGGTGAGAAGATAAACTGTTTTAGTATTGTTGTTGTTATTATTTACATGCATTGTGAAAATCAAAAGGCAATAAAAGATTTCGAAGAAAAAAAAAAAGTACGCAAAGAATAAATAAAAGAAATTAATTAAACAGAAAGTAAGGCAAGTAGATGTAAAAAAAGTTAAACATTTTTAATTAATTTTAAAATTTTTAATAGCAAAAGAAAAAAAGGTAAACAACAAAGTTCGTCGCTGTGCATTCTAATATAAAATGATTCTTGAGCGAACATTTTGAAGAAGAGGAAGAAGAGAGTAAGAAAAAAGCGGCGGAAGATATATATGTATATATACACACACATATATATTTATATATATATGTATATATATATAAAGGAGGAGCACATACATAAAATGCAAACATTTTACAAATTTGTTTCAATATTCAACATCGATATACACAACATCGAGTCTCACGGGTGTTCAATACAATTTCGTTTACATTGCTTTCAATGCCGGTTAAATTATTTAATAATTCAGATTTTTCTAATAATTGTCCCGATGTTGTGGTATGTGGTGTTGTTGTTGTTGTTGTTGTCGATGTTGTTGTTGTGTGATGATGCATTGTTGTTGAGCCGCGGTGCGAGCCCGTTGTCAGTATGCTTTTTAGATTACCGCCCGCACTTGAGAACGACGACGACGACGACGAGCGTGCATTGTGCGAACGACTGCTGTGACTAAGAACTCCAAGAAATCCCGGTGCCAATATGGACCCGGCGATGACCTATTTCGTGCACGATATTGTAATGCATATGATAAAAGATTTGTGCGTGCGCGTGTGTGCGTTTTATCAATTTAAATATTGCGCAATTAGCAACAATCGCATATGTTTGTTTGCAATTGTTATTAAACATTGTATACATGGCAAGTAAATGCGATTGAAAACGACATTTTTTTTTTTTTTTGTGGTTTATTTTTGTGATACATAGAAAAAAAAGAGAGAAAAAATGCAAAAGACAAAATACACAAAAATGTAATTAATTAACAATTAATTAATACAATTTTCACTGTTAAGATGTTTCATCAAATTTTCATTATTTTACGTAAACACTACAACAATATGATGTATGTACTCCATTACTACGAATTTTTCGAATTTACGAATTTTTCGAATTTACGAATTTACGAATTTACGAATTTACGAATTTACGAATTTACGAATTTACGAATTTATAAATAGCTAAAGAAAATAAAAACTATTATTGCAGCACTCTTTCCAATTTGTTTTTCTTCTAGAAAAAAAAAATGTAATATTTTTTTAAAAAAAATTCACTTTCGAGATGAATCGATTTCTACGAATTCTTCATATTAACCATACGTAGCATATAATTGGCATTTAAAACTAATAACCACAAAATTTAGTACTCACCAAAGCTTTCACATTTCAAAAGATATAAAAAAATATATGAAAATATGTGCTTGAGTTTAATCTTTCAATAAAATGAAATGTCCGTCCATATAGTGGACAAACAGTATAAAAAAAGGATCTTAACAAGCCAACATCTTTTGGAAGCTGCTCGCATACTTTACCTATCGCTTGCTTTACCTATCACTTGCCTATAACTTGGCAGCGTTCTTTTCGCAGGCTGTATATCGAAAAATTCTTAAGCAGAGCTTGCTTTTTCCGTTGCCGCGTAGCCAGGAATTCAAAATCCATCCCATATAGCAATAGTGAATAATTAACTCAGTTATAACTTTGGAATTTAATATTATTACCGATCATTTCCTGCTTCATCAATTACGAGGAACGTTTAAAGAAAAAAACTTTCAAATTTTTTAGTGCTGCTCCTGATCGGTTTTGAGCTCCTTGGAGCAAAAAGAACGTCAAACCTACTCCGATTTTCGCCATAAATTATTTACTCTCTGACTTTCCTTCACTGATTAAAGTCATATCTTGTGAGTTCGAAAAGCGTAAGTTAAAGCATAGTTTATCTTTATACCCTTTATCACTTGTACTACCTGGTACAGACTATATTAAGTTAGTGCGGGTGTATGTAACACCCAGAATAGCTTAAGATAAATCCACATTTTATTATACCGATCGATTCAAAATCATTTTCTACATCAATCTAAGCTTGTCCGTCCATCTGCCCATGTCTATTTTTGTTTAAGGTGCAGGTCGTTATATTTGAGATATTTTAATGAAATGTAGTGACATGTTTTGACCCAAAGGCGAATGCTATTGAAAATAATTAGGATCGGTTCCCTTTTTCAACCACTCCCCATATAACGCCGTATTCTGAATAGTCGCTATATGGAAAAAAATTGCCATTTTGCAAAATTTCTCGGCAAAAGGGATTAAGTGATAGTATTTCGGCATTCTAACTTGGTATGAAAACTTTGGACAGGCTGAGCAATTTTACAAATCCCTCGCATGTAATGAAAATTTAAGTTCAAGCAACAAAAAAGTCAATGCTTCATGACAAAAATTATATCATAATAGTAATTTAACATAAAAAAAACTAACTGTACCAAGTTTGGACCATCACGGCCTTTTTTTATGGAACCTACTACAATAAGAATTTTCACGTTCACATTAATTCTTTGTAGAGCAAAAAAGTCACCTTAATGGTAATTTCATACGAAACTAAGAATTATGTTAGACAATGTGCTGTTTAATGGTCCGACTATAACGTTTTTACTTGTTTTATTACGCATACTGGGCATAATATAAGTAATGGTAGGCGTATCGTGGGCAAACCTATGGCAATAATGAGCAAAGATTGACAACCACGCTGTTAAAAACCATTTTTACAACCATTTAAGTCATTGTCAATGTCAAAGAGCTTTCTGAATAGACATCAACAGACGTCATACATAGACGTCATATGCTCCTAGAAATTTAATGTGAGTTTCTGCAGCGAAGTCTTAAGCCCGCGATGACTGATGACATGCGAATTGGAAAAATGCACACCCATCGGCTTGAATATCTTTAGTCCCCGAATGTGACATGAAGACGCTGCCTTCCTTTGGGTCAACATCAGGCAGAATAATAGATATTTTCCGATAATTTTAAATAAGAAATACCTAATAACGACCAGTGGCCAAGAAAATTATAAACCACAGTCCATATAACATTCATCATCCATTTAGTCGACCGCATAGTTTAGTAGATAAGAAGTCGTCGCACCTTGACTTCAATTTACAAGTAGACCATGCTTTAATCATATATTCTCCATACTGTGTTCTCCATCGCACGCTATCCGCCTTTCCACGTATCTTTCTCGTCAGCTAGCGTCGTTACATGTGTAGCGGACATCCCCTGCCTGATTGGCAATAAAATAAAATGATATGGAGCTGAAGCTGCGTCTTCCTTCAACACGGTCCGCTTAAAGGAATAATGCGGGCAGGTAGCCTAGAAACAGGGCAGACCCTGAACCCCTATAAATTTGTTTTTTATAATTTGTATTCCTGACACTGGGCAAACTTCGAGAACTAAAGGGGAACTAAGTTGACATATTTTCATAGTCAGTGATTTTCTAAATTATGTTATTTTTTAAAAAATTGCATTCATTTTTACTTGTACGTAACTATGTGCTACCATTTACGAGGAAAAATGTTTTAAAATGAAGCGAACCTAATAACAAAAACATATGTATATTGACAAATTTACAGGGTCATCCATTCTGTGGTTCCGAAAACACCCTTCCAATTGAGATTTAGATCAAAATTTGTTTTGTCGGTATCATGTGTGGAGTGGCATAAAATACATACATAGCTGTGCGACGTACGGAAACTTTTGAAAGTTTTTGCGAAAACAATATGTTCCTAAAGGACTTCTACTCGTACATATATAACGTTTGGTGTTTGTGGGCTGAAAATGTAACTTTTGAACATGAATGCTAGAGAAACATGATAACTGTTTTTTTTTGTGGTGCAAAAATTGAATGATTTCGACTTCAATAATATCCCATTTCAACAAAACCGTATATTTTGTAGCAAAAGAAAAAAAAAATGAATTTGAATAAAAGTTCAATGATCGTGTAAATCTCCAAAAATGTCTAAATGAGCTTGCCATTGGGGTTAGGTTGAGGCATTGGCTTACTTCAATCACTCCAACCACGAACTGTCAATGACTTTATTTACCAAGATTTTTTCATGTTATCGGTGCATTAAGAACAGATTTATGGGGAAAAGTGGCAATAATTGAATTATCACAAAAGTCGGGAAGCGATTTTTAAATGAAAATTTTATGAACGGATATCTAAAATGCAAGAAAATTCGTTTTGTTATCTTCGACCATTGAGAGTTTGCTACAAATTAAAGAAACAAAACACATTTATTTGGTGATGACCTTTTATGTATGTATATATATGTACATGTATATATATACATATACGCATACACATATGCGCGTTTACATCTATTCAAGGACAAGCACACAAATCAATAAACTAAACACTTACATTACATTGATTGACATTAAGAGTGTACTTACCTCTCTTATTAAACGCCACGTTGGCTCCATATTCGGATATAGTATAGCCTGACGACTTACGCCAAAACTCATTAAAACGACTGCTAATAGCACGACAAAGTAAATCATATTTTTAACCATCTTTCCCATCATTGTAACCAAAGGACCTGTAAAATTTTAATGTAAACATTGACAGGTTAATTAAGTCGGTGCTGATTAATCAAATTTTAAAATCTCTCCTTATTCCTAAAGCAGTTTATTATTATACGCACCCAAATATTTATTGACACCCAATATATTCAATATACGTAGATACCAATAAATACTGTCCACACAATAAATTACGCGTCCAATATCCATTGTGTTTGGGCGAAAACGAAACGAAAGACCAATGAAAAATAATATTATGGCTGCGCCGTCACAAGGATTCCACATATTCCAAGCCCAAACAGAAAATTTATGTCTGCCATGAAAAGAAAAATTAACTTCAGAGACTTAAGAGGGAGAGAGAGAGAGAGAGTCTGTGTGGATAACATACGTTATGGCGACCGGTTCAGATGAAATAATTTCACGTATTTTCTCAAAACCCAAAGTTGCGATATATGCGATAGAATAAATTTCTTGCCAACGTGGTGTTGCTTCCATTTTCACCAACACCGTATAGGTAAACATGACGAGAAAAAACATATAAGCAATCTACAATAAAATAAAGATAAACAAGGACATACGGACATATAATAGCAAGTGTATCATATGCAACTAAATATTCATATTCGATTTCGATCGATTTTTTTTTTGGTATCCGCAATGAGAAGGAAACCCTGTGTAAGTGTACTCTTGGATATTTTGCAAAAGTTTTGATCAGCAACTTCTATAGGTAAAAACTATAAAGAATTGGAAAATACCAGTGTGCATAACGGTGGAATTGGATTGGTTTTGATTCTCTACTACATAAAATAACAGTTTTCCAATTAATATTTTTGTTTTATTCAGCGTACGCCGACTGACTAATCAGGGAACTCCTAAAATTGCATTCATTTTTGTTGTTCTTGTGTTTGATTTGAAAATATCTGCTGCCGAAATCCATCAGACACGTTCAGAAACGTATGGTGATGCTGCTCCATCATATCTCAATTATCGGCTGAGCAATAGTGATTTTGATGTCAATGACAAAAAACGGCTTGAAGGACCACAAAATTTCAAAGACCTGCATGAACTGCAAGACTTGTGGGCCGAAAACCCAGCACAAATTCCCGCAGAACTTTCGAACAGTTTAACACAGGTTGCCGAATCAGCTGTTTCTAGATGTTTACAGACCAAGGGGAGAGCTCGAAAAGGAGCAAAAACGACTACCTCGAAAATTGACTGGAAATGCCATTTTGGCCACTTGTTGCCAGAGTTGTTCAGGATACACTGTTGCTGTTGGAGTGGGCATTTCTGTCATACCTAGCGTGCTCAGCAGACATTGCGTCTCCTGATTACCACTTGGTCAGCTTGGTGCAGCATGGCTTGGCTGGCAAGCGAGCCCGCAAAGTTGAAGAAGTGCGAAATAGATAGGTGCGTGGATCGCTGCATAACTAATATAAGTTCTTTCGATATGATTTCGCCATGTTGCCAAAAATATTGTAAAATGGTGTAGAAAATGATGGAAACTATTTGGATTAAAAGATATTTTATCCAATTTTCCACAATAAATGCCTTTTTCAGGCGAAAAAATGATTAAAACTTTTGCAAGCACCTAGTAGTTATTTAAAAGATAGATCGACACAATATCGCGCGGTAAGCAAGGTAATACCGTATTATGTTTGAGATCATTTAGAGTGTTATCGCCCGGTGTAAGGCGTCGTCGGTTCCAAAAAAGTGAGAAAAAAGAATTAATTGGGAGATGGCTGCAACCTAGTGGGTGTTGTGCCTTCACCAACCGAGCTACGCTTGCATAGATTTGCTCTTACCTGCTCCTCTACTCATGCGGACGGACAGAAAAGTAAAGTTCAAGTTCAACTTTTTTACAAAAAAACACAAAAAAAACTTAGTTGCATAAGATGAGATCACTCTGCTACATAAGCAGATAAAAAAATGCATAATAAATGTGTTTTATTAAATCTTACCGAATCCGCCCAAAATTTCGTGATGGGTGCTGTGTAAAATTCATAGAATTTCTTTTTCAGACGTAACGGTTGATGTTGTTTCACTTCATATTCGGTCATATGAAAAAAATCCCGGAACTGCGATGGATCGGAATCGGTTAATGAAACCTAAATTTGTTTTATTTCGTTTACGCGAAGAGTAAATAAAATGATTTAAAAATAATAAAAAATTAAATTTAAATTTAATTTTAATTTTAATTTTAAATTAAATTAATGAATAATTAATTAATTTTTGATTATTAATAATAATTTGTATTATTTACAAAAGTGAATAAATAACATGTTAAAGAATGTGAATAAAAACTCAATGTGTGTAGCCATTCCGCGCGTATTTTTAAAATGCTCTCAGAATATAAAAAAAAAAAAAAAAATTCTAATTACATTTCAATGAAACATTGAAAAGCAGGAGTAAGTTTAACAACATACTTACATGCTATTTGTCTACAAAAAACTAGTTTACTATGTAGATTACAAATGTAAACAAATACTATGAAAATTGCATATATTGCATATATATATAAAACAAACAAAAAAAAAAAAAAAAAATTAAAATTAAAATGTGGATGCATCACTAAGCCGTTGTCGAAAACGTGCACAAAGAGCTTCAGTTAAAGTGCACTTAGAAGAATTGCATAAATATGATGATAAAACTTAAATAAACCGATGGAGGGGGCAGACGGGGGGTTGGGGTGGGGGCTATGTAGGGGAAAACTCAAAAACACTTCTCTTCTGCTAAAATATATGTTTATATATATGTTATGAAATTCTTGCATGTGGGTGCATATTTCAAAACCAGTGGTCAGCGTATCATATCATCTTCCTAGAATTTGTATAGTCATGCATACTTTTGCATAAAGGAAAATAAAAAAAAAAAAAATCAATATTTAAACTACCTTTAAAACTAAATTCAACAGTCGCTGTGAGAAAAAGGTTGTGGAAAGACGGTAACGCTTGGTTTGTTTTCGTATTTAAATAATAAAAAAATATTTTCTCTTCTTCTTCTTCTTCTTCTTCGCTGTCTTAAATTAATTTGAAGAAAAGAAAACTCAGCTTCTCGACATTAATTTTCTTCTTCTTTTTTTCTCCTAACCTCACTTTCGTTTTTGACAATTGAACATAGCCCTGGGCCGGGTTCGTTTTAATAAATTCATCCCATTTACGCTAGAGTTAGTTTGTATCAGCGAACAACAAATGTTTTCGTGTGAATATATATATATATATATATATATATATATATATATATATATATATATATATATATATATATATATATGTCAAGATTATTATATTATATAAATTATATATATATATATATATATATGTCAAGATTCAAGATTAACCATCGGTACGTGTGGTGGCCGCTTCGGCTAAAATCACTCGCACACACTTGAAAAAAGTGTTTTAAACAATCAATCGCTAAGTTCCAAGAGAGCCACATATGATAAAACTTGGAGATAAGCTTATGAGCGCCAATGACAGCAATCGAGTATAAGCTAAAACAAGCCAAGTAACATTCGTTTTGAAAATAGTCGACATGTTGAAAACCAGTTTAAAAAAGTTCATCCAAGTATACTACTGTACTTTGGTCAGGAGCAACCAATCAGGCCCAACTTTGATTTCGACTTCGACTTCTTCTTAATAAGAATTTGAATTTCCGCAGCTCACCACGAAAATTGAATCAATAGGTTGATCATCTGATTTAATGCTTAAAGAAAGCATGCAGCAGAGATCTTAGGTTCTTAAGGGCTCATGTGCTCAAACAAGGCAGGCTTCATGTGGCCTGCATTGTGTTTACGTATACCATATATTCCGGACTATAAGACGCATTTCAAGTTTATTAAATGATTTTTAGAAAAATATATTTTAAGGTTATTTTTGGATCAAAATTTTTGATTCTTTACATAACACCTACTAGCAAATTTAGTTCATCTTCAGTCTCGGTACTAGCACTCGCCTCCGTTTATCTTAGTTTCATGTGACCTGCTGTTGTCACACCTCAAATTTAGAAAGAGATTTATTGAAGAAATCTTTGAATGTCACTTTCGAACCATAAGACGCATCCAAAATTTGAGTCTATTTTTCTATGTCAAAAGATGCGTCTTAAAGTCCGAAACATACGGGTACCTACAAAAAAAAAAATAAATTCTGTTTCTAATAAAGCATTTCAACAGAACTAATCGGTTTTCTCAGGGCTTTCATGCTTGTTGACGTTACACGCAGTAATACACCGCCGAGATTGCTTGACTTTTCTGCTCTGCTTACCTTTACGGCCGATGAAGCATTTCCCAGCTACCACGTACAAGGCAAATTTTGCCTATTCTACCTTCCGGACCATCAGGGCGGCTGATTATTAAAAAAAAAATCTTGAAAGAGAAACTAGATCAGCAATGATTTTCTAAGCCCCCGACAAGGCTGGGTAAGGAGTGAATCGTCTTTTAAAAGGCTGTAAATGCCTACCTTAGCCTACCGTTTGGATTTAATAGTAGTAACCAGACTAAAAATGAATAAGAAAATTTATTCTTTGAATATACGTCCTTACGTCCTTACGTCAACATAGACGTGATTTGTATAAAATTTTTACATACTTTTTAAACACTAATAAGCTTTTTATATAAAAATGAGATAAAAAAAAGTTTTTTTGAGAAAAGAAAAATATATATATTTTTTTTATATCAACTAATACCACTATATATACCAGTATATATATATATACATATATATATATATATACATACAAAACCTATATTGTTTTAAATCTTAATCTTTTGCCACAATATTCGCTAGAGAATTTCTGAAGCAGAGATAAGCACGTCTCCATATACAGCGTAAAGAATGACCAAATTAGTAAATCTTTACCTTCCAGTGAGAAAAAACAAAGAAATTAAAAACAGTATATGAGAGAAAGAATGAAGAAAAGGAAAATTAAGCGCAACTTTATTACAATAGAGCAACACTGAGGCGACAACGCGTTTCCAAAACAAAATGTGTAAGTAATTTTTTTTTTTTTTTTGCGAATTCATGTAATCACTGAAATACTGAAAGCAATGAGTTTTTGAAAATATAGAACAGACACATACATAGAAAAGCGTTTGTATTGTAGAAAAGGTGCAAATGTGATAAGAGAGAGAGAGAGAGAGAGAGAGAGAGACAGAGAGAAATGAGAAGAAAAATAAGTATTATTTAAACTAACTTTGGATGGGGGTTCTTCTGCTCCTGCAGTGAGATTAACCTGAAATTATTCATTACATTGTGATACAAACGCACAAACACTTTAATATACGAATGATAATTTAATTAAATGTCAACTAAGTGTTGTTACGGTGTCTGGGTGCCTGGGAGTTTTTTTAGTGAATGATATCAAAAAATCAATTACTTCAAGTATGAGTGAGAAAAGAGATATGATTCGACAAAATTTTGATTGTTTAAATGGTTTCAATAAATAATTGAAATCTTCTTTGTCAAATGATATTCGAAGGATCAATCAATGTTGTAAGAATAGTGAGTGAGTGAGTAAGTAAGTAAGTAAGTAAGTAACTAACCAACGAAGTGAGTGAGTGAGTGAGTGAGGGAGTAAGTGTGTGTTTGTGTGTATGTAACTAAACTAATAACTATTATGCTTTCCTTGCATTCTTTTTTAATAAATTTTTATTTTAAAATTTTTAAATTTGTTTTTTTTTTTTGTTTATTTATTTATATTTATGCTTATGAGAGCGATTAGAAGGAAGATTACGTAATCAATCTTATGTATGTATTCATACTTAAAAATATACAATATATATATATATATATACATATATACATACATACATATGTAAATTTGTAATTATCGATTTACATTTTCATACATACATACATACATACATACATACATACGTACATACATACATATAAATATGCATATATACATACATACATATGTAAATTTGTAATTATCGATTTACATTTTCATACATACATACATACATACATACATACATACATATACACGTACCTACATATATACATACATACATACATACATATGTACATTTGTAATTATCGATTTACGTTTTCATACATACATACATACATACATACAAACATACGTACATACATACATATAAATATGCATATATACATACATATATATGTAAATTTGTACATACATACATACATACATACATACATATACACGTACCTACATATATACATACATACATACATACATATGTACATTTGTAATTAT
>KK500168.1:55688-67340 GCA_000688715.1 Glossina pallidipes | reverse complement strand
AAGTTCAAAAACAAAAACAAAAGAAAACAAAAAAAAAAAAAACACATGTCATTAATTAGCAGGACAAATAAAAGCTATCGTATGCAATCTTTAATTAAGAAAACACAACAATAATCAAAAAAAAGAAAAAAAAAAAAAGAGAGAAAAAAGAAAACGATAATTTTTGCTACATGTGTTTCTTTTACTGTGTTCGTTCGTTATTGGCGATTGATTGATTGATTGTGAAATTATTATTAATTAACATAATGTGTGTAATCTTTGCTACAACAATTAATTGCCTATAAAAATTATGATTGTTCAAAAAAAAAAAAAAAAAAAGCTAAAAAAAAAAAGAAAAGAGTATTGTATGTGTACGTGGAAAGGATTCAAATACAATTTTTCACTATTTTAGATATTTCAGACAGTGTTCAGGGGATAGGCTGCCCGCAGGTCGCAGCACGCAAAGGAGCAGACTTAGCTTTCAACTCAGAACAGATTAATTGCGTTTGTGTTTTTGCATTGCTAGAAGCGCTATTAGAGAAGACCAATAGCGAAAGTGTGGACAATCCCATCGACAATCGAACTTCACTACAGTTACAAGTCCGTATAGGAACTAGGCGAGGAAACCATTAAAGAAGACATTACCACGGAGGCAAGCAGAAGCACGAAGGGGCTTAAAGTGACTTGACCTTACTCAAGTCCTAGTTTACAATTTAGTGTGAATGGGCTCTTGATGGTCAAGGGAACAGTGGTCTATAGCGACTATCCTAATATGAAGCGCGTGAATGCAATCCAGTTCCCACCTTGATATTTTTCGTAACATACTAAGTGATTTCAGATAATCATCTTTCCTGCATTTACCTAAAATCAATTGCATATTGGAAGTGGTGTGTGTGGAGGCAGTTTATAGTTACATTTTCCCAAAATGCTTAGTATTGTCTTGTTATTAAGTTAATATGCGGGCAAGAAGGAGAGACAAAGTCGTTTCTGATCGCTGGTGAGAATTTTTAGGGCGGTTTAGGTCTCAGTGTATACACAACCCTATCCGGAAGATGGAGTGACGCAAAAAAACAATTGCCCACTGACTTGATTGGTGAGACTGTTTTTTGAAAAAACAATGTTGATATGGCAGCCAATAGTGACGCTAGCAGCCGATAGACTGGGCGGAGTTATATGCTCGAATTTTAAAACTTTTATTCAATTTGAATAAATTGATTTATGACATGGCTCCCTATGACCTGTTTATTCAATTCTCATTGCAATTCTGTTGCCTTAAAGTCGGCGGTTTAGTGCAGAATTTACGAGGAGGGTTTTAGTAGGCAGAGACCTTAAGACAATTATTTTTTAAACAAAGAAGGACAGCACATATTCGAACGGGTTCATTCGGATCTATTTACACTGTTACAATGTTGTGGCTTAAGCCCTTGTTCCAATGTAAACATTGACTGGGCACGGCCGTTTGCTTCCATTTTTCTGCAAGTACTGTAGCACCAACTAAAAACTATACGTAGAAAATTTGTTCGTTGTATCTTTTTATAAATATCAGCAAAACAGAACCGTTTTTTTTTTTGGTTTTGAGAACTTAACTGTTCGCGATTTGTAATGCAACGCAAGTGTATGAATGTTTCTGCTAAATATGAAGCCGGTACCGTAACTATTGCAAGCGGCAGAATATTTATTCCAGACAGATGTAAAGACATGTCTATTCAGAATTTGATACCGTATCGATCAGGCATCAGGCATATAACTTCATAGGATATTGTTCAGGTATGTGTATACCTTCATAGGATGTTGCTTTGGGTGTTGCAAACGTTTTGACAAGCAAAGTGCATCTTCCGGTAGTGGGTGTAAAAATTTGAGACAAAATTTGGTTTTTTTAGACAATGGGTGGGCAGGCAAACAGATCAGTGTAAATTAATTTCGCGATTCGTGCTGAATAAAAATGCATATGCTCGAAGGCCGATACATATTTTTATTCGTCAGATCTATTTGTCACGCTTCATATAGATAAGATGTTTAATTATTGTAGGGGAAGGTATATTTGGGCCGATTTTGGTGGTGATAACAAAAGGAGATAGTAATGAAATTAGGTTTAACTGATAGGCCATACTATTTTCCAAGAATATCAAAAATCTGGAGTTAGGTAATGTCTCTGAAAATTGTTAAAACTCGATTTGTGCAATGTCTTCTCTCAGCGTTTACATTGTAACCCTGCATGTCAGTTAGTGGTAATACTTTGTTTTGTACGTCCTTTGTTGTTTTATATGGGCCTGCCTCCCAATATTTTTTCATTTTAACCCTAGCTTAGCGAAGACCCGCACCTTAAAATATGTGGGGGTATCTTCCCTTCGGTAAAAAAATTATGCTTTTCTTCAAGTTGTTTTTCGTGTCCTTTTAAAAGGAAACCCACATCGCGCTCATCACAAGGCAACATTTGCACCCTAAAAAAGTATTCTAAATTTTTATATCTTCATTCAAGGGAGCTTCCAAACTTTAAGGCTTGTACAATTTATAACTTGTTACAGGGAAGGGTAAGGATGCACTACATTTATCCTTTCGTTGATAAGATTCAGAAAAGCGCGCTGGAGATTCCGATAATAATTAAAATTTTTGATCAGTCCTGAAGTCCCTATATCGATTTAGCCATGTTGCTTGCCGCTGCAGAGGTCACAATCGCTAAAGTCAATTTAAAGATCTAAAGAGAAAGATTCTTTGTGATTAGTGATGAAATACGAGTCCGTCAGGTGAATTTCGAACATTCATGCTATAATTCATTCATTCACTCATAAAAGGGAGTAAACTATGTATTTCAAGTGACTAAACAACCGGTGAACCAATAGCTAAACACAAAATGCCCATAATACAAGAGAAGGCGATGAAAATCATCAATCAACAAAGCGAACTACCGTGTTGTTCCAACTGCTTGATCGATCGATGAATCATCAGATTTTCTGCAAATAACTGGCGAACTGAAGTGATAGATGAAAAAGAAAAAGAATAGAGGATAGGGCCAAGACTGATTATGACTAATGCACTATTGCTACTCATTCTTTTTATAACTATACACACACGCACACTTTTAAGGGCATATGCTTGTGTTGACTTTACAAAAATTTGGGAAAACTATTAAAACTTTTGTGCTTAAAAGATAAAAGCTTGCCCAAGCACTTGATAATTTTGGCAATCATTTCGCTCTCTTAACTGTTGCGTCCAATTAGAGGAAAGTATATGGTTTATGCATCATTTTTATTTCAGATTGGAATACATTTGACGGCCAGAAGAGTAATATCCCTTTGTTCATGTTGTTTACTTATTTCATCAAATGCTCTGGAAAGTACTAACACCAAAGTGTATAGAGAAGAGGAGCTTTGAGTAATGAGAAGTTTGTATTTCGAAACGAAATTCAATACCAAACACTGTATAGTAAGTAATACAATGCAACCGTACCTGTTAAAAGCATTGAATGAACTTTGTACACGTACGCGAAATATTAACTTATCCTCACTCATATGAGGCACACTTGAAACGGTATATCAGCGTCTCGAGTGGCGAGAAAATAAATTTCAGCAAGAACAAGAACATAATTCCATATAAAATTTTGGAAGAATTGTTGTCCATCGAACAACAACAACAACAACAACAACAGTTGGCCAAACCATGTGAGTCGATCGGTATGAAAGAAATGTTTTGTATAAATATTAGTGTTATTCGTTCCTGTCAATGTATGTGAGAGAGAATGTAAGTGATTAAGTGGTATAAATAGAAACTGAAAGCATATTTGTTTTTTTTTTCTATATATGTATTGTACACTTCACGCTAGTTACTAGTACAGATTTGTTACTACGCTTAACTACTACCAACTAAAAGCTTAAATAATTATTGTTTTGTTGGAAACTTACATTTGTAGAGTTCGTGTAACTATTACTTGGTGATGGTGGGGATTTTTCAACTTGTAACAGTTTACACTTTCAGATGATGAAGGAAGTTGGAGATAGAGAGAGAGAGAGAGTGCAGGTTAAAGAAAATAAACAAACATACAGAGAGAACACAAAACACAAAATAACAACAAAAAAAAAACAAAAAAAAAGAAGAAAAACTAAAATTAAAGACGAATACTTTTTCATTTCTTTTCGGTTTAATTATAGAAATAAAACACAATTTGAAGGATAACATTTATTTCGTTAGGCAGTTGGATATAAATAATGTACATAAATCAACACTCACGCATATGAATATTTCACTATTTTAACCTTAAACGGTTTTTCTCTTTCTCATAAAGGAAATGTTTGAAAAAAAGCAAACGTTTAGCAAAATATATGTAAAAAAATTTTTTTTTTTATTCTTGGTGCTCTTACACACATCACCCACACAAACAGACAGATGGACAAATGTGCTTGAATTGATTTAGAAATTAAAGTTTGATCGAGGAGTTAATACACTTTATGGGGTCTTTGAAGATACCTTTCGGGTGTTGCTAACATTTCGACAAAGTGAGTAAACCACTCGTGTTTTGAGTATAAAACGACGTTAAAAAGCAGGAAATTATATATAAAATATTTTCGAATTTCGATCTTTGAAAAATTCATACGAAACAAATATGAAACATTCATGAGAAAATTGAAAATATCCTCATGTTTTGGTCAATAGGTGGCGCTATGTTACAAATTTTCAGCAGAGCTTTCTAAAACTTCCTTCCAAAATTGGCCTGAGAGGGCTACTCAACGTTTTTTTAGAATCGGAAATCGTTTAATCATAGAATAGTCACCTTTTGTAGAGGCTTATATTCTTTAAGGGGGTGAAGAGTTCGCATTTTCGCGTGACAGGTCCGTTTCAAACTCATCATCTTATTATTTAAAAATTTTCTCTCCCTTCTTTTTCTCTTAATTATGTTTTTCAAGCAATTTTTTTTTATTGATTTATTTATCTATTGCATTACGACTAAACTAACACTAACTTAAAATTAGACTAAGATTAAATTGCTTGGGAATAACAGCAAGTCGTCAGTAATTCTTCTGCACCAATAAGACTGCACTGTCTCTTACAGTGTTAAACAAATACTCTATAACAGCAAATATTCTATGAAATCGTAAAGAATTGATAATCAATTCAACATAAACAATAATCGCTTGTCTTCACAAGAACTCTGAAAGACTCTTGTAAAGGACGTAATAATACCTAATAAAAAAAAAAAAAGAAAAAAAAGGGATATTATTGTAGTCGAGCTAGGCCGACTACTAAACACCCTACACCACATTGTCTAGCACAATTCTTGTTATATACATCTTACAAAATTTACACCCCTTTTTTATAGGAACTTACTATTATGTGACTGTACATTAAAATTTAGATCTCTTTACAAATAGAGGTTCACTTTCCATAAGAATGATTTTGTCTAAGAGGTTCAAAAATTGTGGAACGCATTCAAAACCCAGCACAGTTTATTTTTTAGACATCATTAAAACTTTTCTGTCCTAAAAAACAAAAATTTTCGTAATAATCCTAATATATGATAGGACCCAAAAATAGCTCGAAATGGTCCAAATGTGGTATAGTAACATTTTCATGTTAAATTACAATTATGATCTGATTTTTATCAAAAAGCATTGAAAATTAAAACTTTTTGTCATTTGGCTTCAGTTTTCTTTATACCAGGGGTGGTTCAAAAGTCATTTCTAATAGCATTTGTTCTTAGGACAAAATATTTCACTGGACCATATTTTAAATATCAGAGAAATTGCGACCTGTGGCTTGAACACAAATTTACATGGACAGACGGATAGACGTACAGACAGGGTTAGACCAATTCAGATTATGATTTTAAATCGATCGGCATAATAAAAGATGGGTCTGTCTTAAGCCCTTCTGCATGTCACATATGCCTGGACTAACTTAATATACTTTATACGGCAAGCGGTGTAGGGTATAAAAATACCCTAGTGGGCGACATGGCATAGCCACCTGTAACGCATTTATCATCCAACTATACCAACTATAATGACGAATTCAATCTTCTTCAGAAGAATGGCCATGTAGAGCAATTTCTCACAAAATTAAGAAGAAGTCTCGTCCATCTTGCCAAAACGCCCTTGCAGCTACTACAAGTCAGAATGCTTCGAAGCCTGGAGATTTTGTAGACAAGAGCAGCACGTATTCGAACATTCTGATCACTGTGGAGGAAATTAAAAGCAGCGCTTTCGAATGGATAAGCAGCCTTAACAACTGTATGTTTAAGGTAGGATGAAGCCTGACCAATTCGAGATCATCACAACTTTAGTATATATATTTTTGTCATAGCAAGTTTTAGAAACGAAAGCCTTATTGGCTTTCACGTTCATATTTGTTTAGTGTCCGAAGCCTGACTTAACCCTGAAAACTCTCTGAGCCATTGCAGAGAGAATTCTAGAGGAAGAGGCGTAACAATAGTCGTCAGAAAACATGTACCTCATACGTTACGCTTAGATTCCAAAACAAATCGTACATGTGGCAGGCTCGCGTGATATGGGAACAAACATAACCTAAACCTGGCAAAGTTGATTTGTTTTGTCAGAAACTTATTATTTCTTACTGATTTGGTTGTAAAGTCATAAATACTAGAAGTTGTTACGAGGACTTGTAAGACCTTATATCTTTCTTGAAAAACTTTAGATGAAAAAAATCCTAAAAATAGATCTGCGTGGCCCATTTTTGATCTTTTCTCGTTATGGAATACTAAACATTAAACCTCATAGCAACACCTTTATGAAAAGTGCTTTCAAAAATATAACTTTATGGCAGAGTAGTGTAATAGCAGTGTATATTCCTATGTTAAATTATAATTTTGATACAATTTTTATGATAAAATAGTAAAAATTAGATCCTGTTGCCATATGAAAGCTTATTTGTTGGCAGAAAGTTGATATGGAAAAAATGTCAGCGAGCAAACTTTATCAAAATATCTGGAAAGTTACAATTCGTAAATTAAGCACAAGAGTGCATGAACAAATATCAAATGGACAGACGGACATCCCTACTTAGTCGATTAGTACATCAAAAGATGGGACTCCTTTAAAACTTTCTAAGTGAAGGGTCCAAAAACCTAATGTGTCTTTACGATAAGGGGTGGGCTACTCGCAACTCGTTGTTCGCGGGTCCGGATCTCAGTGTCGTAGGCCATACCTTGTAATAGGCATCCAATTATTTAGAGTTATATTCGTTTGTGAGTCCTTTAAGCCCAAAAATATTGTAAACCGTTTCAACATTAACTTTGTTGTTGTTTCTGATCGACGTTTTCCTCTGTAGGGTGATAGCTTAAGCCTTTAATCTTATAATGTGCTTTGCCATCATTACGTCCTTACGTACTAAAGTTTCATAATATATTCGTATGTTTTACAAATTGAATCGAAATCTTCTTTTCATGAACTCCTCGCATCCTTGGCTTAAAAGGAGAATAATGTGTATTAGAATGCAAGGACAGTATTCGAAATGTTTTTGTAGTCTAAAGTCTTTCTCATAGTTAATTCAAGTTATTTCAAGAGATGTTTCCATTAGATGTTTGAAAAATGACCATGGAAACAACCACATTTCCATTCACCAGTTTAGAGCAAATGACAGTAGTTTCTAAATTATTGAGGGGAGGGATTTGCAATTTTGCTCAGGTTTTATATCAATTTTTATTTTTGAAAAAGAATCGACTGCTTCCAGTTCCTTCTTAAAGTTGCGAACTTATGATTCAATTTTGCCATTTTTTTATTAAATGCATTCATTTTAGTCCCATTTAACTTACTTTATAAGAGATAATGAAATAAATGATAATAATTTACTTATTCATAGTAGTCGCAATACTAATGCCTCCATATTTACCAAAAATGATGAATTAATTATTAAACAAAAATGTTTGCCTTCACTTTCATTAAATATACCTGAAGAGATTATGCATCGATTTATGTTAAGTTCTTAATTCTTCTTCTTCTTCTTTGAAATATATAATAGATAGCTATACAATGTGTCGTCATATGGAAACAAGTAAGAAGAACAACACGTTAAACAAGAAAAACATAAACAAAAATCACTCAATAAGTTTTTGATCTGTCATATATATATATATATTCAAAACTTTAGACTGAGCGCCATTTTCTGGTTAGTGTTAATCTTCCAACCATAGGAGTGAAAATTTCACAACTTTTTGACAATTAGTTTTAGTGACTTTACTTTTGTTATTTGCAAGACGATGCAAAATTCTGAATTTTCTTGGCTGCGAAAACTATTGTTTTTTGAGGAGAAGGAATCCCATTAACAACCAACTTATCGTCTAATTTTGACACGTGCCATTAGAAGACTTTGACTAACAAGAAAGCATATGGGTCCAACAAGACTGCTGCTATATATGTGGCGGACCGAAGTCTTATTGAGTGAGCCTTTGCACGAATAATCATCATGTCAGCCAGGACAAGAACCAGCCACATAATCATTTAAAATTTTCAGTCAACATCAGTTACGGGTTATAGACTCACCTCTTATTATACCGAGCTTCTCTGTCCATCTGTCCGTCTAATGTTTGCCCATACATTTGTATGTTCAACAAGCTGCAGGTCGCAATTTTTTAAAATACTTTTCGATATCCTTTAACCCCGGGACGGACGTTATTGAAACTCGTTCGGATCTGTCTACTTTCTTGACCACTCCTCATATAACGTCCTATTTTCAATTTTCAAAAGCAAATTGCATGACCACGTAAGTCTATTTTTCGGATACCACCGCATATAAGGACTCTGGGGAAATGCAAAGTCTTATATACCAAAAAGCCAATTTGTTAATGTTTTATGATACAAAATTTGTTCACGATAGTAATTTGTCATGAATATTAAGTGAACCAAATTCGAACCACAAGGGTCTGCTTCTTCGACCACACCCTATGTAAGATTTCTCATGAATAGTAAGCCATTTAGAAACAACTTCAACTTTTTATAATTTACGATGAAAATTGGTCCCTAGTAGTGATTGACCGACATATATAGAGGTTATCATAAAAAGCAAGCCAAGACATATGGGAAGGTAGTCTAATTTCTACCTTTTTATGATGGAAACTGAAAAATAGTAAAATTTTTGGGAAGTAAATTATGTTTGCAAAATCGGGATCGCGTGATGTTCCGAGCATCTACCAGTATGCAGGCTTCATTTTTGGTATGTTATTACCAAAACGAGTGCATAATCGTGCTCGGCGAAGTAATGTAAGTTATATAATGGTCGACCTTGCCCGATAAAGTTCTTACTTGTTTATTTATGTCAAGTCGATCACGGATGACTTTGCGTTGAAGCTGTAGTTTCTCTCAGTGCAAATAACTGCCTTGGAATTTACTTATTAGTCTAGAAGAATCTTCAGACGGACAAGGAAGGTTTTTAATATTGATTTCCGTCCATCCATCAGAAATAGTTTCGTTATATTTTAGCTTTCTCTCGCAGTTTCTTCACCCATGAACATTTAATGGAAAAGAAAGACCGAACGGACGTATAGACGTAGACATGGTAAAATCAACTCAGATTCTTATGAGAACCTGCATATAATACATATGTTCTTTATAAGGACTTTGACTTGCCTGGATATGCCTTCTTCGACTATTACCGCAGTAAATATCATATATATAAACAACAGAGCATATGTATGTTTGTACTTAAAGTTAAAGTTAAGTTGAAAGCTTGACAGGATGAATGTGATTTTCGAATGTGAAAAATGTCAAATTTTGACGTTAGTTAGCGTGAAAATATTATTAAAGTAGTGTTTGACTTTAAGTAGATCCGAAATTGATTGTCGAAATACGAGATATGCTGTTACGCTGTTTGCTGCTGCTGCACATTTTTGGTTGCAAATACTACCCTATTACTTGTGTGTACGCATTTCATTTTTTACTATGCACATGTATGTACTCACATTCACACGCCGAATAGTTTATTGCTGTTTTTTTTAAAGGTTAATAATTTTGCAAAGGCTCAAGACATGATTATTATTAATACAATACACATACATATGTACATCAAAATATACATTCATATTATGTGATAAAAAAAAAAAAAAAAAAATGAACACAAATTGTAAGAGAACTGAAAATTAGAGAGAAATGACTACGAATTTATACGAGTTTTACTACCTTATCTGGATTATTGTTTGCATTATTTCCCATCCTACATTTTAAAGAAATTGTTCTTTTCGCTTTTGTAAGGGGATTCTAGAAAATAAGTAGTAGTACACGTAAGCGAGGAGAGACAATTAAAAATTTCAATATGAGATAAGAGTGAAAAATTTTACATAACGAAGAAATAAATAAAACCCGAAATATAGTTAAAATGATGGCGAGAAGAAGTGAAAATAAGTAACACATAAGTGATCAGGGTAAAGCCGGACAGGGAAATGATAATGTGATATATATATATGGTCTTTATTATCATGTAATTATTTGTTTTTTTTTTTTTTTGAAATAAAGAGAAAATATATATTTATATATATATATAGAATATATATATATAGAATATATATATATATATATATATTTAAATATTTATATATAAATATATATGTATTTACACATATTACTGGATATTGTATTTACATCGTTATATAATAATTATCATCTCATCATAATCAACACACACACAAAATATATTATAATAATATAATAAAATAATCTTTCGGAAATAGTCTCAATAAAGTTAACTAACTAATGCACTTCAAGAATTTGAAATTTTAACATTGAAATTAAATATAAGAAAATTGTAAAAAGAGGGGGATAAAAAAACTAAACTTCATCTATATATATATATATGTAATATATGTAAATGATGTAATTGCCCTGCTTACCTCGGCATCGGGATGCGAACGATCCGAGTCATCGTTGTCGAGATTTTGATTTTCCAAATGTTCCTCTTCGGTTTGCGGCATCTGCTGAAGTTCTTCTTTCGATTTGAAATCCAAATGTTTGATATAATATGGGAGGACAAGTCCCAAAATCACCTGAATTCAGTAAAACCATTTCATCTTGCCAACTACTTGAATGCGTGCGCAACAACTAATTCGATTGATATTTACCTTAAAATTGGTATTCTTTCGTGTACGCAATCCGCCCATCCATAAATCAGCCAATATAACTTGACTGCAGGGATGAGCTAACAAGGCTCGATGATTGGCAGCAACGGCCAGCGATAAGCAGCTTTGATTCGACCACGAATGCAATTCGCATGTCAACAAGCGTTGCGCTTTCTCTCCGTCCGTACGATAGCTAAAATCAAGCAATTTTAGACCTTAAAGTAATAAAAAAAAAGTGAAAGGATAAAGAAAATGTCAATTATATCTTTTGAAATATGTGTTATATGTTTTTGAAATATCGGTAGAAGAGTCGAAAGATGGTATTAATAATTTCCTATAAGGATTGGCATGTTTTGATTGATATTATACGTAAATAAGTTCAAGTTTCGATCTTGAAAATGCTCACAAATACCCAGAATAAGGAAAGGAGGCAGTAAGGCTCCTAAACAACGAATTTTGAAAAATCAAAAGATATTATTAATCATTTTGTATAGGGATCTGCTTATTTTCATTGATATTATATATGGATAAGTTCAAGTTTCGAGCTGGAGAATGCTCATATATAGCATAAGGAAAGGAGGCAGGAAGGCCCCTAAGCAACCAATCAATCAGACAAACTT
>KK500168.1:0-54700 GCA_000688715.1 Glossina pallidipes | reverse complement strand
CGCTCATATATACCCAACATAAGGAAAGGAGGCAGGAAGGCCCCTAAGCAACCAATCAATCAGACAAACTTTTAATTCTCCCTTTGGTTTCGCTAAACAAAAAATTTGCATTAACTCTGCGGAGTATCTGGGCTAGCGCTCCTTGCATGGTTGACGGCTGCAAAGAAATGTATGTCGCATTGATATGCTTATTCTTTTACCTTTACTTTCAAATTCCTTAGCGTAGGAACGTAATTCTTCATAGATCTCTGTGTCTAGATCGTCTTCGGCTGCTTCGTGAGCCATAGCTTTATATAGCTTGCAGGCGACGAGAGATTTTGCTAATGCTTCCTCACCATGCGTCCACATTAGTAAGGCCATTTGTTGGCGTTTCGTTAACACAGCCCAAATCTATGTTACGAAATTGAAAGCACAACCTCATAAGTTCCTCATAAGCTGATTTTAAATTTTAGCGCAAAAGTTATACGTACTAAAAGCTCATTAAAGGGAAACTCAAATAATGCCATTTCCGTAGTGAACGGCATAAGACCTGTCACCAAACTTAGTGAATTTGCACCAGCATAACGTTGATAAGTAGAAGATTTACGATGAGCGTTAGCATAGCTATTCATAACTTTGGCGTAAATGGGTCGAAATTTTCGACGCGTATAGTATGATCTGTAAAAAAACGTACACAAGTTTAGATTATATTGTACAGAGTATATTGTCTTGATTTGATAATCATCCAGTATTCTTTCAATGCATTTAAGCATAGGCACACAGTAGGAGCGAGGGACAATACTTCCATAATACTTATTTTTCAGATAATAATCGTGCGAATTACCAAAGAAGGGTAAAATGCTAGATTTGCTCTTTCTTTCCTTTCTAAAGCTAATTTTTTGATTGGCTCAAGACACTTGGTCATTAAACACCAGTTGTTACGGATCGCAAAATTTAAATTGGAAAAATAATCGGAAGGAAAACACTTCGTGTGACAGTTTGAATACTAAATCCTCCCACAAATCGCGGTATGCAAAAAAATTGTATCGAAGAATAAACACTAACTTAAACTTGTGGTTCTTTCTTTATATAAATACTTTGAAATAATGAAAGAATTCGGTAAGATATCAAGGTATGTTTGTTAAGTTACCATAATGAGTCAATTTCCATAATGACATATTAAAAATTATACCTTCTTACCATATAAAGTTTCAATTTTCGCGGGGTTCAAAAAATTGCCAGCGAAAATACTGAAAATTGCAATTTATTCCGAAAATGTGGACCGATCAGAACCATTTTCAATAGCGCTCGCCGTTGAGTCAAAGCACGTCAGTGCACTACATTTTATCAAAATGTCTTAATAACTGTGTCCTGTAGATTGAACACAACATTATACGGACGGAGAGACTGACTTACATCGGTCTAATAAAAAGTTTATCTATCCTAAGCTCTTCTGGGTGTTACATACGTCCGCACAAATTTAATATGCCCTATGTCACAACTGGTGGAGGGTATAAAAATTTACTTTAGCTTACGACGAAAATTTTTGCATGCACTGTTTTGGTGAGTATGCATACGACATTTGATTTATCGTAACCTTGAGATCAAATTTGATTTTTTTTACCTGAACATGGAAATTTAACCCAGGAAAAATTTTGGGTCTAGTTTAGAGACTCAAATACAATTTTCAAGGTCCAATATTCGCAAAAGGTAAAAATAGTCGGATTTCGGTAGTAATGGGCGGTCTCCTGGTTCATTTATCTAATTCTTGAATGTAATTGAGGAGAAGAAAGAATGTAAAGAGGAGAAGAAAGAGATTTGGCTGACTTCGACCCGCTTAACCCATTGATAAACAATACATAGACATCCGCTCTGCTCCGCTACATCTCCATGTTACAAGCATCTGACGAGTCTAAAATATCTCTTGCGAAAGCTTTTTACACTTCAATACAACATTTGGCCCTACGGGAGGCTTTTGGTAATTTATGAAATTTGGCAAATATATATGAACGAGTATTTTATAGCCAATAAATTAGCAAAAAAAAGGTCAGCAGTAAATGCAAAATATTCGATTTTTTAAAGGAAATGTCTATGTAGCCGGAAAACAAACACAAAAAGTGTACACATTCATGCATAACAAATGGGAGGGTGAAGTATATAAATAAATAAGAACTTTTCGAACTTTTCTACCATATTTCTTTTTTTGTTAAATTAAAAAAAAGAAATGATTTACACAAAATTCATAAATAACTTCCACGTTCGTTCTAATGTGTTTATGGCACAAATTTCAGTGCAAACAACCCATATATGACCCAGTAGCAGTGGTATAAGCGGTAGTTTGGTTAAGGTTTTTAAGTCAGATATACATCTGTTCTATACATAGTCAAAAACGAATGCTTTAAATTAAATGTTTGTCAGACCAAATAGAAGAAGAAAATTTAAACAGGAATAGCGGTGTTTTTGTCGCACTCCCTGTATAGAATTCGCAATGCAACGATTCTTTACGGATAAAAGCAATCATGCTAATTGTAAACAAAGAGCATGTATTTGTTTGTATGTTTACTTTATCCAAATTCCACGTATATATCGATCAATATCGGTCAAAAGGATTGAAACTTGTCCCCGTGGTGAAGTCAACCATCAAATACTCCACTGCACTTCGTCTAATTTCCAAACATCCGTACGTCCTAATATCCAAAAATTATACAATGTCTTCGTACGCAGGCATATTTTCCATAGGATACCTTCAAAGCATCAAAGATCTTGTAATTCTTCATGTATTTTCGCCATGAAATATTAAAAGGTAGACTAAGTATGGACCAAGTTTGCCCATGAACAATTATATTTTTATATCCATCGCGGTAATATGCGAGTACGATTATCTTGTCTTTTTTTCAATAATGTATGTAACACCCAAAAAGAAGCTTCAGAAATGCTACCCAAATATATATATTGTTGATCGGTGTGAAATACTGAGTTGATTTAGCCAAGTCCGTCCGTCTGTGTGTCTGTCCATATCCTCAATCAAAAGTGTGTTTTCTTACACCTACCACTTGAGGCGTAGTGTACACTCATTTTGTCATGATGTTTGCAACACCCAGAAGGAAGCTTCAGAAACCCTATAAAGTGTATATTATATTATATAAAATATATATTGTATTATATAAAGTACATATAATATTATATAAGGTATATATTTTATTATATATTATATTGCTGATCAGCACGAAATTGCGAATTGATTAAGCCATATCTGTCCGTCTGTGGGAAGCGTTTTTTTGGCACTCTTCTAGTCGCAAAAAAAAAAATATCAACTTCAAATTCGGTAGAAATATCGGAAATTTTTGCACCCAAGTTGGTATTGAAAATGGGCCAAATTGGTCAGAGTAGAAGCGCGCAGTGGAGCGTAAACTGAACGCAACTCCGATTTTTTAAACAAAAATTTTTGGACTTTTGCTCGTTACTCGGAAATAATTAAAGTTAGAAGGTTGAAACTTTCCACATTTGCTTTACGAGACACTTTACTCTCTAGGTCTACAAATGGAACCAATCGGCAGTGTTCACACAAAGTTACGAGTAATTAAATTTAATTTTTTTCATCTTTTTGAGGTTTAATGTTTGTTTATCATAAAGCAAAGAAGACAAAACGTTTAACTACTATTTTGTACACTCCTCCAAAAAAGATATATTATCTGCCTAAAAATGGGTTAATTTTAAAATGGATGTGGAAGACTCCGCGATTAATATTTTCTTAATAATACCAGCGATATGGGTATCAAATAAAAGAACTTGAAGAATGGAATGCGAAAAGCAAAGTGCGTATCCGAGATTCGACCCCCGCCTAATATAACTTTCTTACATGTTTTTTCATAAAACGGCCAAGTTTTCGTAGGAAGGCTTAGTAAGAAGGAGGCTCAAAAAGTGGGCCCATTCAAATGAAATTTATCAACACCGTATCAATGATCCGATTCACTTGCAATTTCCTGGGCCAAAGCATGTCGGCGTACCAATTTTGGTCAAAATATGTCGAAAATTGCGAACCATAGTTAAGTACAAGAATTCATGAACAGCTATCAAGCAAATAAAAAAACACAGAAGAGTTTAACGTACAGGGATCGATTTTAACCTCCGCTGGATGGTATATACAAACGCACAAACTTACTATTATATATTCTATACCACAAATGGTGTAGAGTATGACTATAACTTTTAATTCATAGAAAATATTGGCCTCACCTTCACTACGTACATTAAAAAGATGCCCTTTAAAAAGTAAGTCTTATAAAATTGGCGTGGTGTGACTTTAGGCCCGTTTTACTCCAAAAAGGTATGACCTTTCAAGCCCCCCTCCGCTCTGCTATTTTTCAAAAGGCGTTTCGTTTTCATGGCTTATTTGAACTGTCATTTTGACTTGCCAAAGCAGAAGCTTTGTAGACACATTCCCTGGCCACTGCCTGATTGTATGTTGGAAATGCATGAACCCAGTCCGTTATTATAAAAATAAAGATATCGGCGACCTAAAAGCAAATTGTCGATACACGTCTCCAAGCAAAAAGCTTGACACAATTTGGTTTGGATTTTAATCCTGACAGTGAGTAAATTGCATCAGTAAACTATGTTTAGTAGCTCTTTAAGTCTACAATCGATAGTATGTATGCGGACAGCGTTTATTTGCAGCAGGATAGCATCAGCCTTTGACACCTCTGGTTAAAAGACCCTATACTTTCTGAGTAAAAAAATAGTTTTTCGATCGACCAACTTACACTCTCAGATACTGTTTTGAGACTCTACTCACTTTACTCTGATTTTCAATTTATGAGATCTGTTGTATGGGCTAGTAATTGAAAGCCTCGTGCACTTACCTGTAAGCACCGCCCATTAATTTATTTATTACTAAACCGATATCATGTAAAGTATAAATATATCCTTTGGGTATATGAGGACGAACATCACGTAATATATAACTAGAGACAGACAATACAAAATTAAAACAATAAAAGTTGTTTAACGAATGCGTTTATCCTGTCAATTAGTTTAGTTAACAAGTTACTTACCCTAAAGTATTAGCTGGTCCATGTTTTGTATTATAAAGTTCTTCAAGTCGCGGTATCGTTAAAAACTTTTTCATTGAAACACCATTTTCTAGTAATAATTTCACGAAATCGATTCTATCATGTTCGAGAGCTTGCATCATCGCCTCATCCAAAGCGCCTAAGCAGAGTTGCAAAAAAAAAAGAAAAGAAAAATTGGAAAAGGAAACCCTACTTTACACACAATCCAATCAAGAAATATGAGCGTTTTGTGCTCTCGAAAAAAAATTTACCTAAGGGCCACTCTTGGCCGTACACAAAGATTTCACTGCGTGCAATATCAACGCGATTCCATGTTAAAGCCAAGCTAAGCTGTTCAGGCGGACTTAGATGCTGCGATTTAAATAAAGCGGTTAAAATAGTTTGATCCAATTCTTGCGCCTCGCCTTCTGGTTTCTCTTGTATACGAAATACGGTTATCTGAAAATGTTAAGTCCAAGGAAAGTTGACATGCAACAGTTGACCGAACGAAAGCAGGACTTACTAAATTTTTATTCCGAGTACATTGTAATAACTCCTGATAGAGTTTTTCCGCTTGCTCAGGTACGACTTCGAAAGTTTTCTGTATCGTGGCAATTAAATATTCACGGGTTGATTCTAAAATCGACTGCTCATCACTGTCCGATGTATATCTAAACGATTCAAGAGAATGTTTAACACTTTTTATCGCACTAAGTAAATGAGATTTTACAAGGAAGCGATCTCCATATTATTTTCAATGTAAAAAAAAAGGAAAATGAATAAATTACTATATACCTAATTCTCTTTTTATACGATAGATACGTTCCCAAAAAATACGTGTAAAAAAAATTCGTGTAAAAAGAGAATTAGGGGTAAACAATATTAAAAAGTTCTTGTTAGAGTTCACTTAGTTGATCTCGTGCTTACACATTTTAATTCATTAAATATTTTATAAAAAATAACTTCTACTTTGGAAAAAGGGAATTATATCTGAAATTCATAAATTCCTGGAACATTAAAAATCGTGTTAAAACAAAATAATTCATGTTAAAAAAGAAATTTTTTTTCTTTTGAACTTGTGTTAAATCAAATTCGTGTAATAAAAATTCGTGTAAAAAGAGAATTGGGTATAGTTATGTATGAACGACAGAGAGTGAACTAAATTCCAGGCATATAAATAGCTCGTCGTCCTAATACTGCGAGAAAAGGTTTTATTTCATGCGAATGGAAAAATATATTTTATTGAAAGCAACGCAACCACCTTTTGTTCACCTTTGTGTTGGAATAAAAATTCCATGCCGAAATGGCTTCTACATATTTGAGGCGGTCTAAGAAACAATCAAATTGTCGATGTCGCTGCGAAGAACGAAAGCTGTGCTCAAAGCTATGTTCTTTAGTTGTATTAAATCTTACTTTCAAAGGACTCCAGTCTGAGTGGTTTGGACTTTGGACATCGTAACGCAGCCATTTCAACCCTCCAGTATTATCCTTCTACTTAGGCAGAATCACTTGCCGTCAGTGGTCGCTACTAAGTAGACATTTTTGAGATGCGGCAATGTGCAGAATACCCCCTTTTCAGATTCACTCGTTATTTTATTTCGAGGTTGCGTTAATTTTGATAGACAATTCCTACAGCGCAAAATTATAAAGAAATGGGAAATACCAGGGTACATAACGGTTGAAATCGATGCTTATACAATTACAGTTTTCCTGCTTGCGTCGATATTAAGCATGGAGCGTTTAAAATTTTTCTTCCTCCGAATTCATTACAAGTTCAGAGACTTATGGTGATACTGCTCCATCCCATATCCCAATTGTCGGTTTTTTTTTCCAACGGTTTAAAAGCGGCAACGCGAATTGACTGAAAATGCCATTTGTTGCAAGACTTGTTAAGGCTACATTGCTGCAGCTCGAGTGAGAACTTCTACTTCATCCAGGGTGCTCACGACGAATGACGCCTCCTGATTGTCCAGAGCGGTGCAACATCACTTGGCTGGCACGGAGATTCGCAAAGTTGAAGAACTGCGACAGTGGGTCCGTGAGTGAATCGCTGCCGAACCAATCTTTTTCGACATGATATCGCCATGTTGCCAGAAATGTTGTAGAAAATGATGGAAATGAATATATATTGCAGCAATTTTCCGCAACAAATGCCTTTTGCATGTGAAAAAATCTATCAAAATTAATGCAATCTCCTAATGTTTTCGATAAATTCATTTAAACTCTCTGCCTCCTTATGAAAATAGGTTGCTTCTGTTCTCCCCATCATCACTCGAGAAACGTAGATTTATTCTTGGTGTTTCCCTCTTAGTTAAGTTAATAAGTGGTACTATTGGCTCGTCCACATTCGCTTGGTAAGATAAACTTTAATGTCCTTAACCGCTTCCCTAGGCTCTTCATCTTCATTAGGCTTAATCAATGTAAATATAATTAATCCGTTCAGAGTTGTTTGCAGAAACCTAAATGATGTCTATTGCATCAGCTCAGTATCGGACTCTTTAAAACAATTATGCTTAGTACGCGCCATTTGCCTCATCATCAACATCTCACTATAATTCGAAAATTAACTCGCGTTGTTTACTGTTATCGGTTGGCAAGCTTTTACATGTTTGCAATTGGCTTAGGGGTTCACTTGTTACTTCCATCTGTACTGGTTCTGTGTGTGCCTCTGTGCTAGTCGCGTACATGCTTTTTTCTTTTTTTTTTTTTGCTTATTTATTTATACATGAATTATTATTATTTTTTCTCTTTATTGCTCTTCATATACTTTGTATTACTTTTAGTTGAGTGCGTGTGTAAGTCAATAAACAAAATAAACAAATAATTAAATAAATAAACAACCTATTTATTCCATTATTTATTTTTTTGATGACAAATTGAACTTTGAACCATTCAACTAACTAATCGCCATTCATACAAAAATCAACATTCTGCAAATCCCCCCCATATTTGATTAGACGCAAGTGTGTTGACTAAGCGCTTTTTCCCAGCGATTTTCATCAGGTACAATGTCCCAAAGTCCCAAAGTATATTAAAAGTGTTCTGCGAGAATGGCTTCAGTGTTGCCATTTCTTAATATTTTTTAGAAATATCAATTTTTTTTTTTTTTTTATATTAAAATATATGTTTAATAATCTCCTTGGAAGCTATTCTTATATTATTTTTGCTTCCATTCAAAATATAAGGCAAAAGAAAAAAACACTTGTTCTAGATTATGGTAATAGTGTTCCTTGCACAGAACCTTCATGTGAAAAAGTTTTTAAAAGAAAATTGCCCTAAAACATCCATTTAGAGTACGAGTTAAGTGCAGCAGATTTGGACCACGTAGGTTTTTTATTTTTTAGAGGATTCTCATAGAAAAGCTCTTTATATAGAACGAGGTGCAATTCTTGGTACACCCAATCCTCTTTCTACACGATTTTTTTTACACGAATTTGATTTAACACGAGTTGAAAAGAAAAAAATTTCTTTTTTTACACGAATTATTTTGTTTTAACACGATTTATATTTATGAATTTCAGATATAATTCCCTTTTTCCAAAGCAGAAGTTATTTTTTATAAAATATTTAATGAATTAAAATGGGTAAGCACGAGATAAATAAAGTGAACTCTAACAAGAACTTTTTAATATTGTTTACGCCTAATTCTCTTTTTACACGAATTTTTTTTACACGTATTTTTTGGAAACGTATCTATCGTGTAAAAAGAGAATTAGGTGTATTTGATCACAAAAATATACGAAAATTTGCAATGGACGAAGTGGCCTAGTGTAAGTGTTGATCGGCCCTTCGCGTTTATAAGACATTGTTTTTCTTAAGTTTATTAAAGTTTGAGTTGCGAATGCCTTGATGCCTGATAATCCCTAAGCGGCCATCAAAAAACCATTTTCCTATACACCACGGATAGGAGTGATGATGATTAAAAGAAGATAAACAAAGTCGCGTTTATGAAAATTCCTTTCCTATCAGTTTAACTTATTTGCGTTTTTAAGTGATTTGAATGGCGACGATAGTTAACTTCTTACAATAAGTCTTCAGGCACAAAGTAGCGCATAAGATAAACATTACTTTTTCGTATATAAGAAAATTCCCTATAAATTCCTTAAAAATTCGTAATATATTTTGATGTTTCGTTAGCATTGAAAACAGAAGCATTAAAAAGAAATAATAAACCCGGAGGCCAGAGCTTAATTTAAAATAATGAACCTTTTTTGGTTTTTTTTTTCTCTGCTTTTCTGGTCAAATGCTATCCCAATCTCTATTTGGCCAATCGTTACTATGCGAAAGCATAAAAATGAAACATAAAATATTTAAAACAAAATCTTAAACCTAAGTGATTTTGTGAAATAATAAAACGTCATATGTCTATCGTGTTGTACAAGGGTAATGATAATAAAATGGAAGAGAAACGTTTAAAATACAATTTAATGGGTGCCCAGGATAGCCTGGCAAACATATATATATATATGTAAGTATGTGTCAATGTGTTAGCATAACTTACTTGTGAACAAATGCTATTAAATCGGCAGCACGCCCAGAACCATCGCACACGACCACCGGTACGGGTGGTGTATCCGTCACGTATTCTAAAACTGCACGTATTGTATTTGTACCGCCCTCGATAACAAGACAAACGACGGGTGTACTCGAATGTGTAACTGTAAAGATGCCAATATACAGTTCGAATGTCAATAAATTTAACCACGCATACATACATAAGCGCGTGTACATACATACATACATACATACGCATTTAATGAGAAACCATCATAATTGAAAGAAACTTTATTTAAATGCTTTACGATATTAAAGGAGCGAGGATGAAAAGAGTTAAATACGTGTATATATACATACATACATACATACATATATGCACATATATGAGAAAGTGTTTAAATTTCTTATTGCATTTATTTTTATTTACTTTAATTAAGTTTACACTTTTGTTCTTTTAATGATAATAGAAGCTAGAGGTTGTTCATAGCGAATAATATAAGGAATTTATTGTTTTAATAGTACCCAGTAGAGTACTTTTTAGATATGTTCAGTTTCTACAACATATAGGACATCATTTTTTGTTAGTCTGAACAGAAGAGACGATTTACCCCGATGGCCGTCTCTTTAGTTGCATTGCGATGACAACGAGGACTGTTACTTCAAAACCTCGTTTGTTTAGTGACGCCTCGCCGGGGTATTTTCCCGAGATTATTTTAAAATTAGCTAAGTGGGGCCATGGCATTGCTTTGCAAACCCTTTTCGATCTTTAAGCTTTAGTTTAATATTTTAAAAGTACCCAGTAGAGTACATCACCTTAGGTGTATACATTTTTGGTTAGTCTGAACAGTAGAGACGATTTTATGAGGAACATATTTAACCTTCAAATGCATGGGGTTGCAGATGTACGCCATGTGTTTAAAACGTCATATCTTATCTCTCTACGTAGCAAGTTTTTCATAGTGTTTTTCTTTTAACCGTTAAATGCATATTGTTGCCGATTTTATTTTATTCAAATTTTCTTATTAAATTAATTTTAAAATTAAGTAAAACAACAGAACGTAGACAATTGGCAACGTTATGCTGTTAAGGATTAAATTATGAAATTTTTATAACGATACCATTCTTGAGCAGCATTTGCTTACTCTATTCCTCGGCTAATCTATTCTTTACAACCAACTACTGCTATTTAGCGACCTGGAGTTTGATTTCAAACGATTTGTCACAGCTTGTCGTACGCATTCACTGCGTATGCCTATCACGATTAGAAGACTTGGTTTAGCAGAACAAATTTCACATACCATTTTCGCTAATATAGTTTTAAAAATGAGTCACACATCGATCTAATTTATCGGCTTGAAAAGTCTACGTCCACACCTATCAAAGGGAATTAATTTGATTTGGTTTGTACATCGGACACTTCGAACGGTAAATACATCGCATACTCCGAAGGGTAAATACCACATAGCATAAAAACCGCGCCCCATCTAGGCAAGTGTCCTTATTTAATGGACTTTCCTCGTGTGGTAACACAAGCTTCATCCCAGTCTTTGCGTTTTCACTCTTCAAACTTAAGTGCAAAAGTGAACTCAAATGGAGCGATGATTTTGGCCACAATATTAACAAAAAATTCACTGAACTACTTTTAGAGCTTTGGACCAACTACATATTACATTTTGAATAATGCCAGGTCGACAATCGAGAACTTTATCGATCCAAGATTTGACTGCAATCACCATAAAATCCTGAACGAACGTACATAAGAAAAGCATATGTATATATGACTGGAACATGCATTCTAACTACAAGTAGAATGAGCATTGCATTCACTATTTTGCTTGTGCTCATTAGCGCTGTTTGGCGCTATGCAGGCGACTTAAGAAACGTTTTTCCATGCGTTAGGTAACAATGGAGAAAACAAGAATGAAAAGTCGTCCAAAGCGAACAAAAAGGTAGCGCCACTAAAACAAATATCTCTGGAAAGGTCATGAAATTGAAGTTTAGTGCGATTCAGAGATCAAGTGACTCTGCCAATAGTGTTGCCGGAAACTTAATTAAGTGGTTTGTTATACGACACATTTGCATTTAAGCTGGCAGCACTGTACTGTGTTGCAGTTAACGTAGCAATATTTAATGTCAGTTAAGTGGAACATATGGTGTCTGCCCAGTGCATAAATGTGCTTAGATATAGTAATGATGATTGCTTTTGAGCATAAAATGCAACTTAAACAACAACAAGAACAACAACAAAAAACAAATACAAGGAATAAGTTTATGTGATTAAATAAAAATACGTGTTTATTTAGTAAATTAATGGCATTATCGATAAAATCGTTTAAATATCAGACTTAATTGAAGCGAATAGGGGGGGGATGGGAGATATGTACAATTATTAACTTACATGGATGCAATTTTAAATTGGATATGAATTTTTCTAATTTTCGTCTTAATATTAGCTCGGCACCATACTTAGCCTGCGTTCCATTATCAACCAATAGAAAGTAGGCATGCCGATTATTAAGCACCGCTAGCTTTGATCTGAAAATTTTTGCAAACGTATTAGCAAATAATAAATATTTTGTTGAAAGCGCTGTACGGCGCTGGTATACAATACAATAGCATAGCATAATAATTAAAGTGTAACAAAACTCACCTGGGCGAACTAATACTATGACACGGCACCTCACGATTATGACCCAACAGTTCATGATTACGCTCAACTATGCCCCATGGAGCAATGCCAATGCTTACGACACGTCCGGTACGTTGCTGTCCTTCCAGTAGCAAGGCATCGCCTACTTGTTTAGTTACACCTAGCAAAGGAAATCAAAACAAATGAAAATTTTATGCACTCAGCTTAAGACGAATATGCTGCACTCAACATTTATTAGTCATAAGCCATTTTGTTTTTTTTTTTTTTTTTTTCTAAGTAAAAGTTCGCACTTAACTTTTGACGATTTTTAAAAGCAAGTACCTAACGGATTTAATCCTAATTGTGTTTGAGTAAAAAGGGCGGCGTAGTCATAAAAGTCGCTCAAAATTTCCTTTCTCATTATCAAGCGATTCTGTGTTGCCTTAACACTACCGACAGACTGAAATTTAGTATATACCTACAGTGCCCAAAGGGAGTTCTTTGGGCAATCTAGCATACGTGAACACACTTAACTATTTGTCTATTTAACTGCCATCGCGAGTTTCATGTTAAAATTTGTATAAAACACGCATACGATAATGTTTTTCGCTCGCTTGCCTTGACCAAGTTTAAAAGTGAAAGGAAAGAGAGAAGGCCATTACGTTAGCAGATTTTATAGCAAAAGCTTCATTGCGTCTGTCTGGCTGTCCTGCGTCTGTCACACCTGAATAAACTCAGAGATATTAAAGATTTCGCGCCGATGTTCATCCAAGAATCTTAAGAGTTTAGTTTATCACAGTGTAACTATTTTCATGATCGTCAACAGTCGAAAGCTTCTATCAGCACTTTCCGTGAAATGCCAAGAAAAGCCATGCTTGTCAGGAATGTCTTTTTTGGTGTTGAATGCGACCTTTTTTTAAGACTTGAAAAACTTGCACATACTGCGTCTCTCCGCTCGCTACATCATTGTTCTATGCTACTACCGGCCATTAAAACCCATGAGCTGCCCTGCAGCTGACTAAACTTGGAACGAATGTTGAGACAGACATCTTAAGAACTATAGCTTATCGATGCGATAGGCTTTGTTAATTGGCTCTGTTGCTTCTAGGTTATGTTTGGCTTTTGAGTGTTCTTTCGCATACTAATATATTTGTGACCTGAATCGATCAATTACGAATTGGATGCTTCATTGATCCTTTTTGCCTTTTCAACGACTTTTTACAACTGTGTTCTTACTATAACTAACACGTTCTTATCTATCAATTATGTAACAGAGAGAGAGAGAGAGCGAGATAGATAGATAGAAACCTTGGCAGTCTATCAAAGAGAGAGAGAGAGAGAGAGAGAGAGAGAGAGAGAGAGAGAGAGAGAGAGAGCATATAAGAGAAGAACGTGTTTCCTTTGCCCCAACTTTGCCTAAAGAATATAAAAAACTATACCGGATCTTAAGGATTACAAACAATTTCTGATTATTATTTACCCCAGTTCGCTCTTAATTGGTATTTAAAGTAAAACATTTTTTCATCTTGAACACTTGGACTTTTCATTCAATTTTAAAATAAGAATTAATGGGAAATAGAATTTCGGAAAGTTTGAAATTCTCATCTTAACATATAACTTAGAGTTTATTTATATTCATATTTTGCCTTTATTACGGTGTTATTGAGAGAAGGACTGCCGAAGGCAATAAACTCCATTTAAATATAATCGTACGCTAATTAGAAAATGTTTTCTAGCAAAGTTAGTCTATCTTCTCTATGAGTATGCGGCATACAAATAATGAGAAATGAAAATCTATACATATTTTAAATACTAAAAGCTAAATGTCATCGAATAACTTTTGTAATAGCAAACATAACACAACTTGTAGACGACATTGAACAGGATAAATAAATAACATGTCAATCACAAACATACCCTCCCCTTAAATTGTTGTTGTATAAAAAAAGGTTGTGCCGCCCGCCTCGATTAAAATGAAAACAAAGCATACAAAGAACAGTTTTTCATATTTCTGTTTACATGTGTGTGTGTGTTTATTGTCAGTTTTACTCTGCTGACAAATACAAACATTTACAAATAGTTAGAATATGTTTGAAGAACACATAGCCAAGCAGTTTGTTTGCGCTCTGCCTGGTATATGCATTTTTTTTTGTGCTCTTCCTCTTCTTTTTTGAATAAGAAAAAAAAAAAAAAAATTGCCTTTTGTTTTTGCAAATGATTTCGATAACATTAATAGGAAATCCAATAGTGCCGCATACAGAGAATTCATTAAATGAACACTATTGCTGGTAATCACCTGTATTTGTGCCGCCAGTGAATATCCAGGCTCCCGTTGTTTTTGCCGCTTTCAATAGGCCTTTACGTATTTCCTGTAAAAACAACAAGCGAAAGCAAATTTAATTTGAATTGAATTTTTCTATTATTTACATTTATCTCAGTCAGTAATAAAATTTGATTGTGTGTATGTTATGCACTAAAAAAGATTTAAACCGTAAGTCTTATGCAAAACTAAATTTCAAATTTGACATATATGACTTAAAAAGCCAAATAAGCCAGTAACAGAAAAGGTAATTAATATGGATTTATAATATGTGCACAAAGTTTGCACATTAAACACAATATCTAAACACTACTTATATATATTTGCTGTAGTTGAAGCAGTTGATAGTCGGATATAGATTTGAAATGAAAATGAATTGACGTTTGCTCTCGAAAAGCAACGAATTCAAAAAGTGCTTTGCCAATTTTTTGCGTGAGGGGACAGAAATGCCTTATTGTAGGGTATAGGCCATATTAGTTTTAATTATACCATACACCATTTGTGGCGCAGGATATATTAAGTTTATGCGCAGAAGGACTTAAGATAGATCCATCTTTTATTATACCGATCTGTTCAAAATTGTAATCTGAATTAATTAAAGCCTCTCCGTCCGTCTAATGTCTGTCCGTGTAAATTCATGTTCAAGTTACAGGTCGGAATTTTTCAGATATATTGATGAAATTTGATACAGTGACGTAATTTGGCCTAAGAATGAATGCTATTGAAAATGGTTCAGATCGGTCCTCTTTTTCAACCACTTCCCATATAACGCGCTATTCTGAATAGTCGTTATATGGAAAACAATTGCAATTTTGAAAATTTCTCCGCAAAAATAGCTAAGTAGTAGTATTTCCATATTCTAAATTAATATAAAAACTTTAGATCGGCTGAGGCAATTTTTGAACCCCCTCTCATATAACGAAAACTGAAGCTCATACGACAAAAAGGACTATTTTTCAACGTTTCATGATGAAAATTACATCATAATAGTAATTCAACATAAGAAAATTAACAATACAAAATTTGGACCATCTCGACCTATTTTTTGGAACCTATCCTAATAAGGATTTTTACCAAAAACTGATCGTTTATAGAGCGGAAAAGTCCAAGCCTTAATATGTGGTGATGGAAATTGACCCATAACAGTAATTTCATACAAAAATGAATTCTACAAAATTTGGACCATCGCGGCTTATATTTCGGATAATGTAAGAAATTTCACGAAAATTGACTCTTTATAAGGCAGAATGGTCTACATTTTAATAAGTTATGATGAAAATGAATCCATAATAGCAATTTAAAAAAAAATAAATAAATAAAAACTAACTCCATGATATTTGGACCAACCACGCCTATTTTTGCATCCTATCCTATATAAGGATTTTTACGAAAATTATTGTTGCTTATGATATAAAATTTTGTTATGACTAATTTCCAACACGTACCTCAATATTTCAACCTCTTGGGCGCAACTATTCTCACGGAAAATATTTGCAAAGAGGACTAATTTTGAATATACCGTTCAATAATAGCAAGTTCATATAAAAACAGGGTACAAAAGTTGGATTCTATCACCAAATTTAGAATTGTATAAGACAATGTGTTGTAGGGTACTTAAAAGTCAGTCTAACTCGGCTACAATGTTTTCACTTGTTTTAACGAAACACAACATAAGTTTTCCGTTTATGTTAAAATTGAAGAAACATTCAAAAGGAAATAAGCTTTAAAAAATACTTGTCCGGAAAAAACATTAGTTGAGTCGGGCTGCACTTGCTATTGTTGACCGACGTGAAACTTTACGGAACTCTTACAATTTTTGTTGATTCGACTTTGAATGAAAACTAGTTGTTTGTCTAAGAAGATGTTTTAAGAAAACGAAAGCAAGAAGAAAGAAAAATTCTAAAGAGAAGAGAATAGAAACTAAATATACATTCATGGCCCTTCACCTGGTTCGTGCAACTGCCGATTGTCGAAAAGATTAACAACAATACGCAAAACATTTCGCGGACAGAGGGATTAACACAACAATGTCGCAACGGAATTTAGTACTGACAACTTGCTTGTAAAAGACTACAAACTGAAACCTGTGTTTGTGCGTTTATGCGTTTCTTATTCACTGCATAAAAGAAATACGTTTTAATTGTGTTATGAAAACTATATTTTAAAGCTATATGTGAGCGGAAGCTCATTTGGGGCAAGGCAAGGCTGGTCGAGTCAAAAGAGTTGAATTGTAATATTCAAACAGCCAAGACAAGAACCAGTAATGAAATGGTGTAAGCGTAAGTTTCTGTAAATAAAATGTAAATTGATCTCCTAAGGATTATAAGCCTACTCTATCCCAAAAGTCACAATTCAGTGGTACGAACTTAATCTCAAAAGGAGTCGAACAAAAAAAAACGTAAAAATCGCAAAGGGCAACACAGAGATTATAACAGAAATCTTGGCAGGTCTCCTGTATTCAACGCTAACCAATACAGCTCCGTTCATTTTACTATATATTATATAAAATTCTTTACAGTGAGCGCTTGAATTGGTTTACATTTTTTTGTCTAAAAAAAATTATTTACACCCAAAAAAAAAAAAAAAACAACAAATTTAAAGAACACGAAAGGTCTAAGAAGAATTTTCATCCCAATTAACCTTTAACGCCTCTTAAAATTTTCACTTCATGGATGTAGCTCTCTAATCCTCTTCAAAATGTTTTGATATTAGCAACTTTTCTCTTCCTCTTTGGAGTGAAAAGTAACAATTGCTGCCTACGCCATAGCATATATCGATGGTTATGCAGAAGTACAGAATACGTTCTGTACTATTCTTCTTCTTCTTTCTCCTCTTCTTCGGAGTAAATTGTAACAATTGCTGCTTATGCCATAACATTTATCGATGGTTGTACAGAAGAAGAGAATAGTTTCTGTACTATTCTTCTTCTTCTTTGTCTTCCTCTTCAAAGTGATTTGTAACAATTGCTGCTTGTGCCATAGCATTTATCGATGGTTATACAGAAGAACAAAGTACTTTCTGTACTCTTCTTCTTCTTCTTTCATTTAAGAACTTCTCAAGTGGAACAAAAAAATATTGGAAATATTTATAAAAAAAAAAAAAGTTAAAAATTCAGCCGAAATGCATCGTGGCGCTATCTATTTAATGGGATACTTCTGCAAGCTCTGATACAATCGATTGTACGCAGAACCCAATCATATGCTATATGTTATTGGAAGAGAGCTATGCACTCTCTTCTCTTCTTTTCACTTTATCTATTATGTTAAGCAGAGCCAGAATATGCAGAATAATTTGGCAGATAAAAGTCTCGGCCCATACCGAGAAATTAAAAATCTTTCTTAATATCGGATTTCACGATCCTTTTTCTAGTTACAACGTAATATAGAATAATTTGATATATAAAATGAATATACCGGCCGACTAGGGAAAATCGCAAAAGCTACGCGTTATTGAACAAAGGGTTTTGCGAAAATTTCAAAGTCTAAATATTCGAAATTTTTTTTGTAAATTTCTAAAATTTTGTGAACGTTATTCTTGTAAATAGTTCAAGGTTGGTCAGATCACGTTAACGGTCTGTGCGACACATCAATGAGGAGATTGCTAAGCCCTAGCAACAGAGTAATGTGTAGACTTAAAATAATGTTAACGATGCGAAGATAAACTTGAATTTCAATAGCATAGACGATGACATCAATTGACATATTGTCAATGTCAGGTCAAATTAAAAACAACTTTCAAGTCATGCAAGAGAAGTGCAACGGTTTTTTTTTCAGAAAATATATGTCATCACTGTGTTAAATTGAATTATGTTGACGAAAATCAAATTGAAATTGAAATTGAAGCTTAGCCTGTCAAAGATGAAAGATTGCTCCTGTTTTTCTTCGCACACACCCTATCCTTCAATGGTGATTGGACGTGAAAACGCTTTTCTATGGAAAATAAAATCCATCAATAATCTTAAACGCAATTCCCTCTTGGCTGATTGACGTAGCTAGCCTCAGGGCTTTTCGAGCTCTGTTAAGTGGTGGTGGCGGTGGTATCTCCTTTTTGTTTCATTGTCAAATTTGTCTTGATTTTTGTTCTTATGCAACATTTACCGTTTGTATGATGTCAAGGATATCGCGAGTTTAACTGATTCTAAGTAAAAAATAAAAACACAACCACGTTCTCCTCATATGAGACAGCATTGAAGTTAACTACGATAAAATTGCATTTTCCGTGAAATCATTTCTCCGCTTTCCTGAATAACGTGATTTGGCAACACTGAATATAGTTATGTTGTTAATATCTTGCAAATTTTTTTTAATTAAATATTCGCTTCATTCGCCTAAGTGGCCGAAGGTGAAAAATTTCGACTAGCAACTCAATGGTCGTGGGTTCGAATCTCAACTGGTAGTAGAGTTTTCTTTTAATAAAGCCGGTAGCCTTAGATACTAGTGCTTTAAGACTTTAGTATTCGGTCCTTGAGATTAGTTTTTGACTAAATTAATAATAATAATAATAATAGTAGATCCACCTTTGAAAGATAGGGTATAGGGCATATAGGTGTATTAGATTTCTCAAGACGTTTGCAGTATCCTTTCGAAGATTCTTACAGCTTCCTTTTTATAGTTTTCTTTCGAAAATTCTTATATTCTTCATAACAGAGTGCGTCCAAATTACTTAGAATCTGGTCTAGATTGAGTGCTTGGTATTATCATGCATAAATTACTTACAAATTTATAGTTTTACCTTTTTCTTGTATAAATTTTTCATTATCCACTATATGTATTTTCATTTAACCAAAAAAACTGATAAAATGAATCATTGAATGCCTGTGTTTTCCAATGCAATCATTCAATGACATGATAGTGAAAACACTATCGCCTTAAAGGCAGTATTCTGGTAAAAAGCAAAAAGTTGGATTCTGAGGAATATCTCAGAGGTGTCACAAGTCAGAAGGTAGTTACAAGTCAAGTAGGTCAAGTTGTTTTGGCAACTGGTTGGATTTAGAAAAAGCTCCAAAAAAATTATCAGTTTGCGACCATTTGTTGAACAACTCACAAAGAATTTTGCTTTTTGTAACGTGCTATAGTGTAGGTGCATAAATCCGGAAAATGTAACCCAATTAAAAATTGTTATGATATCTGGACACATCATTAAAACCCCTTGTCCCTAATAGACCGTATTAAGTTTTATAAATACAAAGGTACACAATATACGTTATTTGATTCTCGTCGAAAGTTCGATTAGGCCAAATGTTGCTCATCCACTACCTCTTTCCAAGCATAGGTTTCCTTTTACACTTTCAACTTTTTGGATGTCCATGATACATATTTTTGTAAATTTTATTCCGTCATCTGCTTTAATTTGCAAATTATTAAAAACAACATTGGGAAGCACTGCCCTTTTAAGGCTTTTCTTTTATTCAGAGGTATTGTGGAGGGGTAACGTTCGTGATAAAAGTAACCCAAAATCACGGGAGAGTTACTGATTAGGTGAATCTATACTGTATAAGGCATGCAAAGCTCAGCGCAAAATGCATGTGCAGTCCATTTCTCGGCGGTGGACAAAATACGTACCTTTTTCAGTTTGGGCTGCAATTCAAAGTTGGCCTTGCCCCCTTGCACTGTTATTAGAAGTTTTGGCAATTCCAAATTCCATTCTTTGGTGAAAAGCTGTACCAACAATTCGGGACGAGTCTCGAATGACAAGCGCACGTACTAAGAACAAAGAAAAATAAAAATTTGGAAAATTTAATAAACTATGGAAAAAGAAATTAATAGCTTGACGGCGCTTCGAGCGCTTTGTGTAATAATATCATTACTTACGTAAGATTACTTCGTACAGAGATATGTCTGCATATATTATTTACTCTGTACATAGATATGCTCATGTTTGTGACGTGAATACGATATATGAGCACCCAAGCACGCATTCGTTATCATTCATTATGTCAACAGAATTGTGTTTTTCGTTTTTATACCCATCACCCAAGGATGACGGGTATATTCATGTCGTCAAAACGTTTGCAACATCCAGAAGGAAGCACCAAAAACCACACACAGTATATATATATGCTTGATCAGCATCAAATTCTAAATCGATTTAACCATGTCCGTCTGTCCGTCTGTGTAATATCTGTTGGGAACATTCTCCCACATTCTAAACATTCTCTCAGAACCCACAAAGTATATATATGCGTGATCAACATCGAACTCTAAATCGATTTAAGCATGTCCGGCTGTCCCTCTGTGTAATGTTTGTTGTAAACATTCTCCCACCTTCTAAACATTCTCTCAGATCCCAAAAAGTATATATATGTGTGATCAGCAACAAATTCTAAATCGATTTAAGCATGTCCATCTGTCCGCCTGTGTAAGGTTTATTGTAAACATTCCCCGACCGTAGAAATAAAGTTATCGCCCACAAATTTGCAAAAGAATTTGGAAATGATTTGAAATTTTTAAATGACATGCCTACAACACACAGGCTCACACGCTTTTGCGACAAAAGCTTTTGTTTTGAAAGTAGAAAAAAACAGCTTCGCACACTTCTTCATTATAGAGAATGAAAATTTACTTCTTTTACACTGCTTATCTTTTTTAAGATAACGGTGATGGGTACAAAAGATTCGGCCACAACCGAATATAATTTTCCTATTTGCTTATACGTTTTTTCATTTTAATCTATTTACCTGTGCTTTCGTAGGATGGGCGCCGCCTTGAAACTCGATAGTACCATAAGCGTCAGTCGGTTGGGCTCTTGTGTGCTTATGCGGCATCCAGACATCGCCTGGTGAGCCGCAATCAACGCCAGGTATCGTTTGATGTGTTTGCCTCGATTGGCCACAGCAGCATCTGTAATAGAAAATTAATGCAGTATAATATAATGTTTTCGATGACTTCCTTTATAGTAGTTTATCAAGTGAATGAAATATGACATGATTGCGCGATAATTGGTTGCCTGCTGTGAATTTCTTACACGCACTCACATCTAACATATATAAATAGTTAATTGCAAGTATGTCTCTCTGCACTCAGAATTACCGCAAATCGTAAGCATAAATTATTATAATTTTAAAAATAGGTTATTACTCGTAAGCCAGATAGATTTATAGTCAATAATTGTTGGATACTGCAAACGTCTGGAGATATCTAATGTATGCTTATAATAAAGTCTTAAAGCATTAACATCGGCTTTATTGAAAATTCTACCGGACTTGAAATTTGAACCCACGACCACTGACTTGTTAGCCGAGACTATTTGCCTAGTTGGCCAAATCAGGCCGATCGAACTTGATCTCAAAATTTTTTTTGAACATTTGCGCTGAATAGACTTTAGTAGGCTGATAAACCTCGTATTATTAAAATAAGCATTCGAGGCCTATTTTAGTTTAAGGCTTTATGAGCTGTGCCTTAAAGCAAGGCTTGTCCGGGCTAATCGAAACTTCGTCCACATCTGCCGAAAACCATGTATATGCTTATGAGTGCAATTCTTATTTTAACTTATCTTGTATGCGCTGCCAAATTATACAAAATATTATTTGAAAAATACACGATAAGTAGGACGGGAATGATTAGACCTTCACTCATCTCTTTAATCAACTACCTTAGGTAACCTATTGTCAAGCTTCGGCCCAAGGTAAATATCGCTGCCTGACTGTGCTCTCCGTTCCATTAACAACACCCGCCTGCTCAACTTGTCAGTCATGTAACAGAGTAAGGACTAGTGTGAGCAATTTTCTCTTAATGCACGGGTGCATGTTAAATTATTATGATTTAAATGGACTTGATATCTGACATATCATAAGCAGTCACTTCCAAGCAGTACGTTAAGGGGGTTTTATTTGTACCTAGTTTACGTTTACATCGCAGGGAATCGATGCCCCAAATGCTTGTAATTTGCCCAATGGCGTAAATGAGCGAAAGACTTGAAGAATAACTTGATTTCGAACAGGTTCCTTCTAACAACAAAGGCATTTTGCAACAAAGTATCTATGATTAAAATCTACAGCTGCAGCTCTGACAAGGATAGCAACGATGTTCTAAAAATTGTCGCATTAATTTGTTCCCCGCGGCAAGCTTAATGTTGAAAACTTAACAAATTTAAGAAAAATTACCTACAGAGAGATTAAAATGTTGCTTTACCTGAAACATCAGACCATCCCCTGAAAAGTGGGCGGCCAATGGAGTGAATTTTAATAGTGTGTTTTGCAAGAAAGGGTTAAAGCTACTTTTAAGAAGAAGCATAACTAAAAGGACAAAACGTAAGGCAAAAGGGAATAAAACCACAGTACGGTAAGAGAGTTTTAATAGAAAAAGCTTTAAATCATTTTAAAATACTTGCTTGGTTAACCATAATGTGACGAAAAGAACAGAAGATGAATAATTTTGCATAGAAAGGACTTACCCTCGTGACGGACTAAAGTATTACTTCAAGAATTTATGTTTTATTTTGAAATCGAAAATATTTTGTATTTTAATGGAATTTATATGAATTTCATGGTAAACGAGAGGAACGGGGAAGACATCATCTCTCATGAATAGTTAAACAATTTTCAAAGGGATCCTTGAAGGAAAAATGCACAAATGTTGAAGGAGAAGCATATTTACTTTAATTTTCATAAAAAAAGGATAGGAGACCACATTGGTTATGAGTTAACCCAATGCTTAAATAACAAACAATATTTTATCAGACACATGTCCCGGTATCTGTTTGACAAAATGAATTTTAAGTTGTCGCTTCATTATCTAACTCATAAATATTTCGTAGAACAACTTAGTTTTCTATGCATAAAACACATGTGCTTGTGGTCATATATAAATCTGACTAGTTGGATTATATATATATCAAAATGAATCATAAGGTAAACAAAATTATTTCGCTACATTAAAATTAATGAAACAAATGCATAAATAAATATATTCGCGTTGTTAATTTAATGTGAAAATGCATTATAAGGGTAATTTATCATTCTTGATATACGCTATACATATATATATATATAAATATAAATATATATAAATATAAATATAAATAAAAATAAAAATAAATAAATGTATATATATTTATATATATATATATATATATTGTATAATACTATATATACACACAATTCTCTTTTTACACGATTTTTTTTACACGAATTTGTTTTAACACGAGTTCAAAAGAAAAATATTTCTTTTGTTACACGAATTATTTTGTTTTAACACGATCTTCAATATTCAATGAATTTTTTTATGATTTTATCGAAGTATCGTGTATTTTTTATAGCACATTTAATGAATAAAAATGTGTAAGCACGAAATAAATTAAGTGAACTCTAACAAGAACTTTTTAATATTGTTTGTACTTAATTCTCTTTTTACACGAATTTTGTTTTACACGTATTTTTTGGGAACGTATCTATCGTGTAAAAGAAGAATTAGGTGTATATCATATAAATATATATATAAATATATATAAATGTATATGCAAATACATAAATATATGTATATATATGTATATCACTGCTGATATAATTTAACATAAATTAAATAAAATATTTAAATAAAATAAGTGACTTTTTTCTCTTACGCATTGATTCGAATATTTATCAAAAATTATTTATTTTAATAAAGTGGACAGACAATTGAAGTAAGTTCTCTCATTTTTTTTCATACCACAATGGACTTCATTGAGTATTAGGGGAAAGAAGCTCTAAAAATTCCAAAATAAGATAGAAGAGGAGAATGTTTAAATGTGAAACCTACCCGTTGAGACGTTGAAAGTGACTCTCATAGTGTAACAAGCTGCCAAGTAGATATGGGAAAAGCAAACTTTTAAATCATGGTTTGATTGGTGGTTCTGAGATAGTTAGCCGAAGCACAAAAAAATATATTGAGCATAGAAAAAGCACCGCGATATGTAAAAAAGCTTGAGAGAGAAGAAATTGATTTTAAGACCTGTTCCCGAAAACAACGCAAAACTCCTCTAATCTCATAGATGAAGCGGTTTAGCATGCAAAACGTTGTGGCCTCCGTACAAGGCTTCTTGTTATTGTCATTATTTTTGCCAATGGGTCCGCTCTGCACTTTTTTGGAGACATCAAAATATATCGTCCGATTCAAAAATTGTCCCTAGCATTCGTTTTCTTTGACAGCTGCAGACTTCAGAAAGTTGTGACTCATAATAAAATCAAGTTATGAACAAGCAAAAATAATATATTACGGGGTTTTTTTCTTTATCCATATATTGTTTCCTTGTTTGCAACGTATAGTAAAGCTTTGGTGGATGGCAATATCTTACAGCAGTACTCTATAAGCTTGTAAGAGCACGTTAAAGTCACGTTCACCTATCACGTTTCGCATGAGCTTACTTAGTTTTCGCAGGAACGGGATGTTTGGTAAAAATTTTATTTAAAGTCACTTGAAAACATTGAAGCTGCATTTTTACCTTCCAGTTCTAGTTTTGTGTTACTTAATGGTGTTCGTGGGAAAATTTACTTCATATTTTACATTATCTTCACTAAACTGATCAAAAACGAAAAATGCGATTCACTTTGCTCTTCTAGGCATAGTCGGGATTTCAGCATACATATATATGCAAGAAAATAAGAAACCTGAATGCCTGATGTTTAAGTATAATCATCTCATAACGTCTTAAGCATTGTATTTAATCCAAATCCAAACTAGGTTGGCATGCCTGTAGAGTTGTAGTTGGCCATGATAGCTGGGGCTCTTAGTGTTTCTTAAACAATACAGGCGCAAATATGGACACAGGACAGCCGCAATTTAAAACGTGCAAAACTAGATTATCAGTTGCTTTAAGAGAATAAAATGAAGGTTTGAACAGTTTCTAAGTATGTGAATAGGGCGCCAAAATCAGCAAGAAGGCGGGATAAAAATGAAATTTTATAACGGGCACGTACTTAAGTAAAGTTTCTACAATAAATTGAAGCAATCGATGAATATCGACATGGAACATCGCCTCCTTATACCAACAGAGTTTAATGATAAGGAAATATCCTGAGAAGGAATGGCCGCAAAACTACACCAGCATTTGATTCCTTTAAGAGGAAGAGAACAGAAAAATGAAGTTCTTTTAAGGTATAGGCTCAAACGTCTTCTCTCTCCGCGAAAGATAATCTAATCCTTGCACCCGAAAATTGCCAGGTAGTAGAGAGGGGGCTCAGGTAGAGATTTGAGGCTTCGACTTTAACCGAAAAAGATATGGCAAAATATTTAATTCAATATTTAATTTACATGAGTAAGTCATTTTTCTTATCCAAGCTGAGCTAAAATTCTGTGGTCGTTACGATGTTCCTTTTTTAGAGATAAGATTGAGATTTAGCCAACCCATGTTTGGTATAAAAATGATGAAAACAATAATAAAATCAAGTTTTGCAATAAAGTTATATACGTTTCGTACAGTTCTAAAAAGTTTGTAAAAGTTAGCCATATTTTCTTTGTTATTCTTGTCTCGTCTTCTCTAAGAATAGAGTCAGAATTCTGTCGATTTACTCCTAGTCTCGTTGCCTAGTATTTGAGCAAATAATTAATGAATTTATTTTTTGAAAATATTGATCCCTAATGTTGGATGCGTCAGCCTGTCTTTCCATGCGTGCTTCTAAATCTATCATCGGCATCACCGAAGGACAGGAGGCATATTTATTTCGTCAAAACGTCTGCAGCATCCAGAAAACAGCTTCAGAGACCCTATAAAGTCCACATGTTATTGATTAGCATCAAATGTTTGGACATGCTTGTCCGTCCATCTTCAAATACGGGTTTTTTACGCATCTCTTAAGGAGGAGTGAAATATTGATTTTGTCGAAACGTCTGCAGCATCCAGAAAACAGCTTCAGAGACCCTATAAAGTCCACATGTTATTGGTTAGCATCAAATGTCTAGACATGTTTGTCAGTTCGTCTGTCCACCTTGAAATATGGTTTTTATACGCATCACCGAAGCAGGAAGAGCATATTCATTTTGTAAAAAGTTCTGCAGCATGCAGAAAAATGCCACCCGAGATCCTGTAAAGTGCACATGTCTGCCAGTTCGTCAGTCTATCTGTCTATTAATCGCTGTTGTAAGGACGCGAAGGCGGACATATCTGTTTCAATACACTGTACAATTCCCACTTTTGTCCTATAAAAGCGCAAAAAATCAACGACGCCCAGCCAATAGTATATGAAAATTGAATGTTTCTTTTTCTTTTTTAAGTTTTTGTCAGAATAACGATGAATGGCTATAAAAGATACGCTAGCAGCTGTGTACAATCATCTTACTTGTTAAATTTAAATAAAAGTAATTGAATTTAAGAAAAAAAAAGAAAAGCAAACATTCGCAATATGTACTTACTTTGTGTCATCCTTAGGGCATGGAATGAATTTGATGCATTCACGTTTTTGAAAATTAGTTTCAATCCAACTGCGTGGTTGATGCTGCATATGATTTATATTCCACATAATCAAGAGTAGGTTTTTTTTTTTTAAATTCAAAGCATCGCGCAATTTTCCGATAGAATAAGCAAAGTAAATAAAATAAAATGTTACTATAGATAATAAAGATTAAAAAAAAAAAAAAATAAAGAAAAAAGAGAGAGAAAAAAAAAACCGAAAACAGAAAACATCAATCGAAAAAAAAAAAACGAAAATGATAAATCGATAGGGCAAAATGTATTCTTCTCTTAATACATAAAATGAACTATATATATATATAATTCCATTAGAGAGCGTAGAAGACAAGAAGATATTTCTTTATTCAAAACGCAAATGCAAATAGAATTAATTTTTTTTTTTTTTTTTTTTTTTTTTTTTTTGAAAGTCCTTCAAAAAGCATACAAATGAAGAATGAAGCATTTACATAAAAGGTATTAAACAAGGTTTACATACATAGATATATATATATTTATACCAACGCACCAGAAAAAAGAGATAAAAAAAAAGGTTACAAGAAAATAAAGAGGAAATCATTGTTACATAAGTGGAAGTAAAAAAAAGAGGAGAAAATAAAACTAAAAAAAAAAAAAAATTAAATAAAGACGAATATCCAAATAACAATGAATAACGAAAAGCTGAAATCGAGAAGAGTAAAATTTCAAAAAATTTTGAAAAATTTTAAATTATATACAAAAAAAATAAATACAACTTGAACGAACCATCGCAAAGGATAATATTGTATATATAAGAGTGAAAGTTGCTCATATCTTTTGTGAAATTTTTTTTTATTTATTTATTTATTTATTTTATTTATTTTTTTTTTTTTGCTTATGCTTATCAAATAAAATGTTTGTAGTTTTTATTCGTTTTTAGAGCAAAGGCAACTTAAGAAATACTAACATTGTTGTTGGATTTTGAGGTGGAAGCAATATCAGGCTTTAAGTACGAGTATCCATTATTGGCGGGTAATGCAGAGTGTGGCAGAGGAAATGAAAAAAAGTTATAGACAACAAGTGCCAAATATACAAATATGCAAAAATACTTAATTGTGAATATACATAATTTAATAAAAAGTGATATTAAATTAAGAAAAAAAAAACAAAAAAAAACACAAAATCAATAAATAAACAAAGAAAAGAAAACAAACGTAAGAGATTAAAACCTTGAAAAAATCCCCAAAATTTCAGAAATTTTCTATGTGTTTTTTTTTTTTACTAATTTTATTATTTATGCTTAATGATATCGTTACCAAATAATTTTCAATCTCTATATAAATTATCGTTTAATGCAAGCTAATTAAAGTTTTGAAATTATCCTCATAAACAAATCGCATCAAACAGTTTGGCGGGGGAAGACAGCTTGCTAAAGTTTAGGAAAAGGTCTCTTACTCTTCAATATCAATAATATGAAGCCATACTTTTCAGTTTTATCAACAGCCTTCCAAACACCATGTACCAGCAACTACTTTACAAATTGCATGTTTTAAGCAAGAGATTAGTAGTAGTGTACATATACACATGCAAGCATAACAGCCTGTACTTACAAATGTATATACATTAGTCTGGATATACTAGATATTAATTGAGAAAAATCAAAGTAAAAGGAAAATTGTAATCATTCGCATCAATTAAAGCTCTATAACCGGGCAAGGCCAGTTGACAAGTATACTGCATCACTTTGTCTAATTCTTAACCTATCTTCCTATAAACTATCAAAAAATATCTACCTCGAAGACTTATTTTTAGAAGAAAGGAGAGGATGTTGATGAGAGTCCATTCATTCTAATGTCGAAAATGGCATTGACTTGAGAGTTGGCAGCACATTACTATTTTGCTTTGGCAACTCTCTTAGTGTACACATTTATTTTTGCTAGTCAGTAGTCAGTACGGGGACCTCAACGATTATCGCCCGCAACTGGTAAGTGGAACAAATCTCTCTTTGCTCAATAAAGTATTTTATGTTTTCGAAAAATCTTGGAAAAAGCTTGAAACTGCTATTCAATAAACGGAAACCCGGGTAACGAATTTGTACAACTGCTTGTGTGGTTTAGTTGGTAGAAATTTTGTAACAAAATACCTTTGCTATCATAAATGATATTTTTACAAAAAATTTCAGAGCAACACGAGCTACGAACACTGTTCACTTACACTGCCTTATGGGTATGTATATGACTTTCTGATTCTTATAAACAACTATTTCGCGCTTGATACAAATAAATTCTTTGAATTCGCATTTTTTTTGTTTCGAGGTTCGATTATGTCACATAATCTAAAAGTCCATGTGGGAATCTCATCAATTTGTCGCTATTCATGTTAAGCCGAACTGTCAAAACAGCATTTTCGTAAAATATGGCTTCAGTGATTCATTTTATACAAAAAAAAAAATATCAATATGCATATGTAGTAGTATGCGAACCCAAAGCTTTACATAGCTTTAACTTTTTGTCATTTCTCGATTGTTAAATATGAAGAGTAATGAATAATATCTAAGCATATAACATACATTTAAACATACAAATAGATTAAACTAAAAATATATAAATTTACGTCTTACTGTTCAAAATATTTTATGAACTTACGCTAAAATTATTTAGCTATAGAATGATTTAGTCTAAATTTTCACAGCCGATCGTCGATCGTCAAATACATAATATGAAGCCTACGCATGTTGCGAGTATTAATGTTTTTTGAAGCCAGGTCCAATCGCATTATGATGTAAAAACGAAAGAGTGGTAAAATAACTTCAATATTTCGGATCGTAAATCGGGATATATTCATGATGTCAAAACGTGTGGAACACTCAGAAGAAAGCATCGGAGACCCCGCAAAATATGTGCCTATATTCTTGATCAGCATTAAATTCTAAATGGCTTGAAATATGTCCGTCTATCCATGTGTGTGTTCGTCTGTCTGTGTAATGTCACAAAATATGTGCCTATATTCTTGATCAGTATCAAATTCTAAATCGATTTAAATATGTCCATCTGTCCATCTGTGTCTGTCTGTCTGTATAATATCTGTTGTAAACATTCTCCTGCCTACGAAGATGAAGCTATCGACTTCAAATTTGGCATAAAGATTGGAAGTTCTTGCACGCGGATTGGTATTGAAAATGGGCCAAAACGGTGGAACGACACGTCCGCAGCACCATGTAAACTGAGAAACCTGTTCTTCAAACGCGATGGAAAATTGGTTTTTCGTTCGTTACTCATAAACTATAGGACATAAATGTCCAAAATATGCATTCATATTCTATGAGGGAGACTATAGTATTGTTGACCATGCCTACCTAAAATTGAAGTGTATCACAATTTAATTTTTTTTTTTAATACCTTGCCGCAGAAACAAGCTTCAAAAGCCCCAAAAGCATATAAATTCTAGGGCAATTTCAAGTTCCGAATGCACCTAAACATATCTGTCTATTGGTCTGTCCATCTGTCGGTCTGCGCAATTGCTTGGTACTTGTGGTAAACGTTCTCCCGTTAGCACAAGTGAAGATATCGCCTACAAATATGCAAAAATATGTGAAAGTAACTTAAACTTCTCGAAGAACATGCCTATGCGCCAAAAACTTTTATTTTGAAAATAGAAAAAATCAACTGCACCCACTCCACATTATGGACCATGTAAATTTAGCTCTTTTTCCACTTTTATCCTTTTTAGGATGACGATGATGGGTCACGATTGAATATAATTTTCTTATTTGATTTTATTTTATTTTTATTTTAGTTTTCTTTGAGGAATAAGTTAGCAAAATTGTGATTAGTCCTTTAGGATACTTTGATACTTTGAGAAATGAATGAAAAGTAATCGCGATACCCCATGTGTAGTCTGATCCAAATTACACTTACATTGAAAGTATGATTACATGTTAAGGATTTTTTTTGTTGAAGCTATTGCCTATCACATCCTGTGAATTCTATCTCCAAGGAACAACTAATCCATTAAGTCGTCAGTGTCGAAATTATGCTTAGATAAGCAAGAAGTCATCGACTGAAATAATCCGAAGAGATAATATGTGATAAAGGAGTTTCAAAGGACAAGATGTCCTTAAACTTCTTCGAAACACAATGTCCGAAGGAGCAGTGTTATTTTATCATATTTTTTGAAAATCCCTTTTTTTCATATTTGATTAACTGCTCAGAATACTATATATTTACTACATACGCGGACTTGGCTACTGTGAGCAAAGACTATAGACTATAGGAGAGGGAAAAGCGTGGTACTGTTTGTGTATGCAAGCATTGAAAATAGAAACTGGTGGAAAGCCGGAAAACGTCACCGCAGGTACCATCGCTTTGCTTTTCATAGACTCTCGAAAGCAGGCCTTACAGAATATCTATCGATATAGTAAGCGACAGAAGCAAAAGATCGATATCTCTTGTCCAAAAATGGGGCAAGAGTGCAATATGGACATCGGAGTTGCTTAGATCGCTTTCATTAAAAAGTCAAAAGCCTCGAATGGTACCTCCGCCTATTCTAACATCTCGTGAACGCTGCCATAATAAATTCCTGGATACCGGCTCCGACATGTTAAGTCAACCTATCATTTCTGAATTGCTTTATATGTCATATTTCGCGGTTTATTATTGTTCACATAGCACAATTTGCTAATCCCCTTTCTTCTTTTCTTTTCCTTTCGTTTTCGCTCTTGTTTTTTTTTTTTTGCTGTCAGCTTGCGGTTTTCAGAAAATAAAATCATCGCATTATTAATAGTTGGTGCGTGTGCATCGCGAATTTGTTATTTATCATCATGTTCTTTCTTCATTTTTCTTTTCTTACAATTTGTTGTTGTGTCCGAACATCTTAATCGTGTTATACAAATAATCTGTGCTTGTAAAGATGAAAACAGTTGACGAGATTCATGAGCATGTTCCGAAATGTTCTAAGTTAGCGGACAAATTGAGTGAATTACAAATGGTTACAGTTGACGAATGACGACTGACCGTCATTTTCTTGTATAGCATCGTAGGCGATTACGATACCTTTAGAATAGCGGTACAATCACAAGAGGAATTATGTACTACAGAAATAAAAACTGAAGGTAAGATTGATTGCTCGACAAATTTGAAGTGAGAAAAGGCAAATTATGACAAAAGTAACAACAAAAACAATTACAAATTGAAATTTAGCTGCCGTGCTTGCGCTAGAGTAGGAACGAAAGAATGTAAGTCAAATGATTTCAATAAGAGAGAATTAAGCCTGCAAAATAAGCGAACTGGTGCTTAATATCAACAATGATAGCGACAAGAACCAATGGTATCTCGGTTCAGCAATCATCTTCGTCCATGTGCATCAATAACAACGCGTCTAGCGGAATACACTGCGCAACCACCAAAATATGAGCTGTAGCCGACGGGAACTCTACGCATATAAATAGCAATAGTAGAGTAAAATCCACATCAATCAATGGACGTAACACGACACTAAGAGAAACATTACTTGTATCTGATTTATGGACTATTCTCCTATCTGTTCCTTCGAAAGAGCAGAGTATTTATTCAAGATGCGTGAAGCAAAGATACGTTAGTCTCTGCAAAAAGAGTGAGCAATTTATACGAAAAAGAGGGCACAGCATCCATCGCAACATCCAAGAGAAGGCTACAGGATAGGCCTGAAATACTTGGTCATCTAAATATCAGAGACCTAAAAGCCATTATCAGAAACCTTAAAATAAATACAGACACGAAAAGTTCTCTGCAACAATGCGAAACGAAGCGTTTTCACCTGTAGCTAAGCCCAGTTTTGTACGGACGCTATTAACGATATCGGCAGAAATAAAGTTAGATTTTGTCAGCACACACTTACATGGTGAAGCTGACTGCGAAATCTGCGAGGAAATGGCCACAGATATGGAGCGAATCTTAGGCACATTCCAAGCTGCAGATTTTCATAAAAAAGGGTACCTTTTGAAAAAAGCCATTTGCCACCTGAAACAATCCGAAAGGCTATGGTACAAGAAACTAGAGCAAAATTTAAGGAAAATAACTATGCCGCCATCCAAATCTGACCCATGTTTCTACATAAATATATAACAATTATATCGATCCACGTAGGTAAACTGACTGTATATCCAACAGTCAGAGCTCGGTAAAGAAAATGAAAGCGGAGCCAGCCAAGCGATCCGACATGAAAGGTTTATGTTCACTAAAACGCTGCTTGCGAATTCAATACGTTTTGGAGCTATATATAGGTAGCATGTAACCGAAATTCTAAAGCAGGCCCCAATGCAGTTATGAAATTAACCAAACCAACTGATCCAAACGTAGAAGAGAAGAAAGTGCCACACCAAAGATTGATTGGTTCACTGATATATTTAGCTACGTCAACCAGACCGGATATAGTCCTCATAGTAAGCGCATCCAATTAATATAATGCTTGGTTACGGAAAACAACAATAGACACCGAAGTCCTCGAATGTTCATCGAGTTCATGTTAGTCAAGTCCAACAAATCGCTCGACGGCACAGACGCAGATTGGACAGCAAGTGTACATGATCGCAAGTTTTACACAGGCATTACATTCAAACACGGCAGTGCCGTAGTCCGCTACGAGTCCAAGAAAAAAAAACAAACAGTAGCTTTGTCTACCGTCAAAAATGCCATATACTTAAGAAGAAAGAACTATTCGCAACTGAAAATAAGATCCGAACTTACAATAATAACAAGAGTTTTAAAAAATGATACAGAAATCCAATCTTGCACAACATAGCAAAACATGTCGATATAAGATTCCATTTTATGAGAGATGAAGTGAAAGGAGGGAGAGTAAACATCAATTACCTAAGTATGAAAGACATGCTTGCAGATTTCCTGCAACTAAACACTGCAATTGCACGCAAACTCTAGGTATCCGCAGGCGCTTATAGACGCAACAACAAACACATTTAATTGCACGCATATGTTGCTTCCATTCTTGTTGTACATTATGTTGTAGTGTGAATACTGTACGCATATTCATCCTATGGAAGATTATCAAACCTCTTCAAACTTTAAAAGCAAAACGTAAAACCTGAAAATATTATAGCACTTCAATGTATAGGAAGGAGTCTGAGGAGCATTTCATGCAATAGAGCACTTAGTTGGGAAACCCTCTCTCAAAAACATTTTATATCACTTTCGTTTTTTTATTTTTAATGAATTTAATGCGTGTTATCGTAAAACTTAATTACGGGCTTGAATTAAAGTTGATCATCGTCAGCGCAAAAAGTTTGTTTATTACATTTTGTTATTATACTATCCATCACCCTAGGATGAGGGGTATATTCATGTTGTCAAAATGTTTGTAACGCCCAGAAGGAAGCATTAGAGATCCCACAAAGTATATATATTCTTGATTAGCATAAAATTCTAAATCGATTTGAGCATGTCCGTTTGTCCGTCTCTGTAATGTCTGTTGTAAACCTTCTCCTGGACGCAAAAATAAACCTGTCGAATTCAGAAAGATTGGAAGTTCTTGCATGTAGCTTGGTATTGAAAATGAGCCAAATTGGTTAAAGGACAACGCCCCAGCACCACGTAAACTGAGAACAACTCCGTTTTTCAAAAGGAATGGAAACTTTGTTTTTGCTCATTACTCATAAATAACAGGAAATAAATGTACAAAAATTTGAACGCATATTCTATGAGCGACGCTGTAGCATTGGTGAATAAAAATGGAAAAAATTGACCCCGCCTACGCAATATTTTAGTGTATCAAAATTGAATTGTTTTTTCAATACCTTTATAACGCGCAGAAACAAGCCTCAAAAAGTCCATAAAATATACACATTCTTGGCCAGTTTCAAGTTTGAAATACACCTCAACATATTCGTCTGTTCGTCTGTCTATCTGTCTGTATGGCCAGTTTTATAGTATCTGCGGTAAACATTCTCCCGTTGGTGAGAATGAAAAGAATTTGGATTTGAGCGAAACTTTTCAAAGGACACGCCTACAACCCTCACATGCCTATATGACAATAGCTTTTATTTCGAAAAGAAAGAAGATATCAACCGCGCCCACTTCATATTAAAGAACATGAAAATTTTGTTCTTTTATTTCTTTTGTCGTTTTTAGGATAACGGTGTGGTGGATATAAAAGATTCGGTCCCGACCGAATTTCTTACTTTCTTACTTGTTAACTTTCTCTTTGTTCTCAAGACTTGGTAGCTGATGCTACAGCAACGTTTATAATAAGATGAACAAACAGACGCTAAGTTAATTATGTTATAAGTTTTCAAGTTAACTTTTTAAGAAGGACTGACTGATTTTCAAATAAAAAATTGCATTGCAAAAATTTTTAACGAATATCTGTTTTAAATGTGTCTGTAAAACATACCTGTCGCTCACTGGGATCAGGTGTACGCAATAAGTCACGGACATTAAGTATAAGAACTCTGGTTAAAGTTGACGAAATTGACGAACGCTTGCGAGCATATTTGCGTGAAGGTAAACCATTTGTGGAATGTTTACGTGATAGCGCTGGTGAATTTTTTATATCCGAATTTACTACACTTATCCGACGTACCGTACATATATCTTTCGATATTCGACGCATATATTTCTTTGATGCAAATTGTGATGACTCAACGACCATGATTTAATCAGATATAATTAATTTTCATTAAATCAATGAATTTAATAAAATTTTTAAAGCGTTTTTTCCTTTATCGCACTTTTAAACAACATTGCACGCATATATCGACTGGTGTTGTCGATATAACACAAAACGAAACGAGACTTAAATGTTCTTCTTCTTCTTTTTTGTTTAGGATTAACAGAGGAAGGCTTTAAAATATTTTAAGTTTTACACATCCGAGCCACCTGGCTATGTGATTGAGTATCTACGGCAAGTATATTAATAAAGTAAAAGCGAACAGCGGTGAACTCTCTAAAATTCTATATTTTGTCTACGGCATCTAAACGATAACGGCTGTCAACACACACTACTACTGTAAACACAAGAATAACGAAATAGAACAAAACTTAAACTGAACACACAAATCTCATATATATATATATATGTGTGTGTGTGTATATATGTGTATATAAACATATATACAATCAACCAATGTCATAGCAAAAAAATGCACATACAAAAAAACTACTTCACCACTGATAACAGTTGCTTTGCATGCTATGACACCACATAAGCTGTCTATCCGTGTTTATCTCTTAACTGTCTTAACGCATCTACCATCAATGCCGCCTGCTCGCCATCATCATAACAATATGAATATATTTATATCATTTTTACTACTACGAGAAGTGTAAAAAAAAAAAAAAACAAGAGGAGCAGGAGAAGGAGGGCAAAAAAAGGATTCTATTTTCTAAGTGCATAAAATTCATATGACGACGAAAGTTGCTATCTGCACACATGAGGAGTAAATCACTGCGAAAAGTTCATTTTCAACAGAATATTTTAATGCAATCTTTTTTTTTTTGGTTATTGGCTGGAACGGCACAGTAGCTCATGTCCGATTTGACAACAAATTGGATTAAGATATTTGCAGAAAATCATGGAAAGCTTTTTGTTTCCTTCTTCGGAGACACAATGTTTTGCCATTGATGTTGTATAGCAAAGCAACAAATAGGTCAACATTTTGATCCGGTCCGATCAGGAAAATTTGCGTTACGTAGGCCGAGGGTCACTGCTTGTCGATTCAAGGACACTTCTTCGTAAGTTATTGTTTGCCAACATGGATGAATCCCGTAAAAAGTTATTTGCTTGCCTTCACACCCGCCACATATTAAACTTCGCTTTCGATTAAAGTCTTTGCTGCGGGATTCTGTGCTTTAAATTATTGATTGAATTGTAAACCACACGTGTTTCAAATTTTCGAAGTTAGACAAATACTTGCAGAGTATTCGATAGTAAGGAAATTTTTGATGACTTTGAGTTCGGTATCAAAAGATCTTTTGATGCTTGCATTCAATTTTCTCCCATCTATTCCAATTTTCGAAGTACGGACGCCCTATAAGTATTTTTAGCACCTATCGCCAAGTTGTTGATGACATGCACAAATGAGTTCAAGGACTAAGATCTATTTTGGACTGATGGGTGTGGTAAATATTTGCGCCAAACCTTTTAAGATCACATCTCTCATGGATTGACTGTTTTTGATGAAAATTTTCCAATATTGCTCCCGTTTGTTTGCCTATTGTGAACCAATTAAAAGACGCTGGTTTTTGCCCAGGTTTTAGCAAGATTTCCATTCTTCGGACGTCTGCGACTTTGGGAATTTTAGAAAAACAACTAAAATGTCTATAACAGACCACGGCCTACCATTGGATAGCTTACACCACCCTAAAGTTATTCATATAATGACTTTTCGAAATACGACGTTCCATGGGAAGTGATCGAAAAAGTTGTCCAATCCGAAACGCTTTCAAGAGCATTTGTCCTTGGACGAATGATTGTCAGAATATGCCCTAAATTGTGATTGCACACAAGACAACAAGACGGACAGACAAGTTTAATTTAAGATTCAAATCGACAAAGGTGGGCTTATCTCAAGTTCGTCTCGGTGTTGCATACGTCCGCATAAACTTAATATACCCTTATACCGTAAGCGATGTGAGATGGAAAAATTGGTTTTAGAAATAAGTCTAAGCAAAACGTTAAGAGTAAGTATTAAAGTGTGAAATTGTTTATATTTATTCTCTCTTACTACACTGGTAATGCTAGTTATCCCCTTATTCAGTGAATTGTAAATAAAGTTGTAATGCAAGTAAATGTCAGAAATTAATGTTAATTGAGCGAAAAGAAGTAGGAAAACAATCCATAAGAAAACTTGCAATATTTTTCTCTTCTGATTTCTTCTTCTTAAAGCTCATATTATTATATAAGACTTCACTACTATTACAATCTCTTTCCTCCCTTCTTCCTGACCATGTTACACGGGACATCTCCTGACCGATTGCTCAAATTTAAAAAAAAGGGTTTACATTTTTGGCTTAAATAACCACAAGTTCATAATATCGTTGGAGAAACCATCAATCAGTACAATCATCAAAATTTCATGCTCCTGTAGCTATCTATGAAAATCGAACGTAATATAACGAAACGCAACAAAGTGACACTTTTAGAGGAAAATATAAACACAAACATGTTTCATTATGACTGAAGTATTGTGAAAGAAGAAGAAAATCTAATGTGTACCGTAAGTAAGCGTCATCTAAAACAAATGGAAGTAGATTGCCATGGGATGTAAACAGAGATAAACAGAAGTGAAGACATGAATTTGTTGCATTTGTTAGGTTCGTAAAAGGATCAACAAAGCATTTAATGACCTTTTTTTAAAAGGTTTTATATTGATTTTGAAATTTCTAAAAATTATCTAAGAGGACGAGTTGCTGAGAGTCAGGAGGAGTAAAAGGAGGAGTAAGATAATTGCGGCTATTACGGAATCCTTTAAACTCTACTCGTTTTTTTTCTCCAATCAATGGTCACGATTTTCAAAACAAAAGCGTGCATCGATCTTATCGAAATTTTGCCCCTGTCTTCTCGCTAGAAACGACTTAAGAGTGACTAGAGATTGTTCCCTTTATTTGATCGCAAACTCATTTTACAAGGCATTGATTGCATGGTGGAAGCTTCATCGAAAATTCCACTTTTTCCTAAGGAAATTTTAACTGAAAATTCCTTTATATTTCTTTAAGTTTCTCCTTTTATTATAATATTTTTCAAATGTTTCTCTTTTATATGCTTACAAATTTGAATAAAATAATTCTTTCATTAAATTAAAAGCAAAATTTAAGAAAATAACTTTTCTTTATCCTTCTAAATTCGAAGACGAACTAAACCACTTTTAAAATGGACCTACGGACTGTGCTATATACTACCTGATGCAGTACTGATGGACATCAACATGCGAAGAGATAATTTCAAAACGCAACTTTAAACGATTGAAAATATTTTCAAAGGCGCGTCTTATTAGCAATCAATATTCAGAAGTTGAATCTTTTTTCCTGGAGATTCCTAATCAAAAATTATATAAAAAATGGATTGTTCGCGAGGAAAAAGTTGAAATGGTATAAACCTTTTTTTTTTGTGAACAAAATTGTCTGGCCGTATGGTGATGCTTGAAACTTTAATTGTCATTCCTAATAAATGGCAACTCTGTTTTCTCTACCCTTTATAATCACTCTCCTTCTCTACTCTTTAAGCAAACGAAACATGCGCACTCTTTTTTCAACATTAAAATCACACAGCCATCTTCCCGTCAACTGTGCTCATATAATATGAAATAGGGCCTTCACTTTACTATGAAAAGATCGGTGTATATAAAAAGAGTTCCGAAAAAGGGACATGGAGTACAACAAATATTAAAGTAGAGTCTTTAAATCCGAATCTAAGCACTTCTAACAAAAAGTGAAATGTGGAAATGTGTCAACGGCCAGCAGATCCAGCTAAAGCTGAAGAATGGAAAATAATCGACAACAGGCGAAATTCGATTTAATTTTCTGCAAGTGAGTTAGTTTTAGAATTTTTCGCCAAGTGATTTAAAACAAATAAAAAACATCGCATGATATATGGAAAAAGTTCCATGAAACATTTCAAATGAAAGATCGCCCAAGAAAAGCTATGCTTTTAAAATCATTCATCCGCCTGAGTGGCCGAGTAGGCAAGAGTCTCGACTAGCAATTTTCAATGGTCGTGGGTTCAAATCTCAAGTGCGGTAGAGTTTTTAATAATAATAATAATAATAATAAAAAAATAAAGCCGAAAGCCTTAGATGCTAGTGCTTTAAGACTTTAGCCTTAGAATTTATTCTCTGACTGAATTTATAATAATAATAATAAAAGCAATCGTAACGTTAAAAATTAATAATAAAGATAACATGCGCGATCACTAAATTAACCAGATTTTTTGGTATCATAGACAAATTAAATGAAGCGGATCGCCTTTGAAACTCCACAGAAACTTTCTTCACCCGATATAATAAAAAATAAAATTACTTGAGGATTATAAGATACGAAACAGAAATAAAAGCAACAATAATTCCGGACAGAATAAAATATTTAACCTCGCTTGTCATACATGTGAGAATATTGGCCACAAAACGGCCATTTGCCAATCAAAAAGGCCAAATGAAATCAAACCAAGTGACTCAATGTATGTTCAAGCGTCCAGGTGATGCCTAGACCCTGGTGCATCATTACAAATGTGTTTTCACAACAAACGAACGAATGAATTTAGCAAACAAGAATGAAACACAAATCGAAGGCAGAGAAACAGTCGACTTAAAAACTCGCAGACTTTGGTGCTCTTAAGAAGACATTATTTGTTTCAGATTTGAGTACAAATTTATTGTCCTTGCTAAAAACGATAGCAAGTGATTTTAAGATTATTTTTAAGAAAAATAAGGCCATCATGTCACGAGAATCAAACGAAGAAATCGGATCGTTTTCAAAGCGCTACGTAAGAAAAATCTTTACTTTCTTAAAGAAAAATGAGAGGTTAAAGAGCAACAGCACAAATCTCCCAGAGTGGCTTCAAAGCTTCGGACACTTTAAAGGAAAAGGCTCCAGAAGACAGATGGTGGAGATGGCATAAAATACAACCTAAGCAAAAAATTTCCAATAAGCGACGTAAGCAATAAATGGATTTTATGCATGAAATGGGTGTTAAAGATCTGAACACACATCTTTGTTTATAGTGACGCATGCGGCACCAAGGTGGATCCCGCTGTTTCCTGCCTTTATTGACGATTGCACAAACTCTTTACAACGTTCTTCTGAAGCTTCTCGACTTTGGCATATGTTTTCTAAATCATTTACGCAATTTTAACACCATTCGATTTTGGTTCAAGTCATTAACAATGTTGTTGTGGAATGAGAGACTTTGGAACAACTCATAGCGGAAGCGCAAAAAGCACATAACTTTGGTTTTCAAATCTAAGCGTGGCAATGAAATCACGTAGATCGTTTCAATAACTGACTAATTTAACTTTCATTCTCAATAACGTATTTTTCATTTTTGCGATTAATTGCTTCACAAAAAAAAAAAGAAAAAAAAAAAACACAGGACCAACGTTTGAATCGTCGTTTACGAAATATTATTATAATTTTCTAACTGGTCCTCATGAATACCGATTACTATGTGGTGGTGGTTATTAACAAACTTATAAATTGAATTCGTTGGTTAGCTGGATGTTGGTTGGCACACAAGCAAAAGGTCAAACCGCACTGTTTACGAACACAATATGTGATAATTGAACATTAAAGTCAATAACAGCAATTATGAGATGTGCATGCGACAGGCAGTAAGCGTTCAACAGTATAAAGCACTTTTTTTCATTTCCGTGAACCTTTTACTTTACGTCTATGAGTTAAATCGAGTGCATAGGTATTTGGTTGTTCAACGAACCAAAAAGAAACTTTGCATCTAACTTATGCCAAATATTTCGGCATTCGTAACGTGAACCATATTTAAAAGCAAGACAATGCAATCTTTACGCTCGACATACTTCCTGCAACGTTTATCGTTTACTTTTTAAACTCAATTCTTATGCCGAATGGCGACGAGAAAAAAGAGAAAGATATTTACTTACTCTGCCTCATTCATGCTTGACCTTAGTCCAGGCGATTTCGATTTAAGTTCGATTTAGGCGATTTTCGAACTTCAGACCAATCGACTCTTGAAGATTTCCTGAAAGGCCACGAGCTACCTTTCAAAAAATGAAAGGTAAAAAAGTGAAATGTTTGCATTCACACCGGGAATTTGGATTCGGCACGGGCAGGTAGTCATGACTAGCGTATATGTTTTTTTTGCTCACCATCGAGAAGACAGTCTAACACAATATATACGATATCTACTCACTTCGCCTCATTCATGCTTGACCGTAGGCCAGTTTAGGCGATTTTCGAATTTGAGACCAAGCGACTATTGAGGATTTCCTGAAAGGCTACGAGTTATCTTTCAAAAATCATAAATGATAGGTAGAACAGTGAAATTTTTGCATTCACCCCAGAGATTTGGATTTGGCATAGGTAGATAGTCATTTCTTGCTCACTTTGAACAGTCGAAGTCCAAAAATCAAGTCAATTCGTCGGGCGCTTACAATTGCCGAAACTCTTATGATTTCTCTAAAGAGTTTTTTAAGATGATCTTGAGTTTTTTCTTAGAAAAAATTCTCGCCTCGTCTTGATGAGATCAAGGGTTCCTCCACCACTTTCATCCACAAAAAATGTATGGAAAGATGGTAATACGTGATTTTCAGCTCGTGTAGCTAACTACTGATAAAGTGCTGACGGAAATGTGTGAAAATATGATTTCGAGTATATACGTAGGGCGCATAAATTGGGCAAATAAATCTTCCGGTAATCTTGTAATTAAATATCGTATATTAACTTGCAGTGAGTGGTAACAAAATCTCTCTACTTTGTTTTACCTGATTTTCTAATAAATTTCAACGAGGTTTTTTGTTTTGAAATTTGTAATTTCCCGAAGGTAGGAGTTGGAATTTTAATTGTTCTTTATATGCACACGTATGTGTGCGTTATAAATATAGTCTATATTAACAAACAACGGGTATGCCCGTCTATACTAACTTTCATAAATTGAAAATACGTAGAAGGAGACAAGTTATAGCCGCATCTTTTGTCCGCATCATATTGGCTTAAAAAAAAAAAGGAAATTTCGATACCCGTCGATAAGCATGACTGATTTTTTTCTATTTTTATATAGTTACTCTAAGATCGCCCATAGAAATTTTTAACGGCGCACTTGACGTATTTTATAGTGAGCAATAAAACCCTGTCTGACTGATTGACTTGTCTGTGTTTCGACCGACTTGAGCTATTTTCAATATCAAGCCGATGTTTTAATTATTGCAACTAGGCGGGATGTATATAGCAAACACATAGATCCACATTTGATACCGACCTGGAATATGCACAGTTTATGATCGAAATCTCTTTTTCGAGGGCTCCAAACGTTTTCACAAATCCACTATGCCCTGATGTTCAAGTAGTGAGTATAGAAGCATTTTTTATATGGATGGCCGAACACGAAATCAAGGAGGTATAAATTTAAGTAGCGGACAGGGACAAAATCCTAAAAAGGGTACAGGTAGAATATAAGACAAATCGGAAAAAAGAAGAACAGACAATGGAACAGCGGACGCCTAAGCAAGCAGCCCTATGGACGAATCTGTCAATGGTTTTAAATAACTGAGAATATCATGTAAAGAAAACGTGATAACTCAATTCCGGGAATAACTTAATTAATTAATGCTTCGATTGTTCAGATAAATTTCAGATTACTAAAGTCTTCGGATCTGAGAATTATTGCAATTATCTCCCTCCAGCTTGTTCACTATAGAAAATTATATATAAAAAATAAAATTTTTTACAAGGATAATGCTAAAGACTTTCAATGAGTAGACAACACACACACACACAGTACAGAAACATTGAAGTAACAAAAGTTAATCACTATTAAAGGCTCACGGGCTCTTAAGCGCATGAGAAACTACTTTATCAATGGAATAAACGGTTTATAACGGTGTGTTTTCCGTTGAGTTTTCTCCTCTTCTTTCCTTAATAATTTATGAAGACGAAATCTCTCACACACGTGATACGTACATAAGCGCACGGATAAGTGAATTTGAAGGAGGAAAACGCTATAGCAACATATATATATATATATATGAATACTTACGCAACTGAAATACAACGTGAAAAGCGAGAATATGTAAAACGTACCCATAAGATGTTCATAATACAATATATAAAATATGCATATATACACGTGTGTATATATATGTGTACATATACATATATATGTATATATTTAGCGAACAACGACACAACTATTACCATTTGCTTATAATATTTTCATGCTCGTCATTATTAGCTTAAAGCAACTTAATAATAATATAAAGCAGAACGAACGAAAAACTATTTGAATTGATTTAGGGAAGCACCTACGCGTCTATTTGCCAAACTTGAACACTTTGACATAAACCAGAAAATATCGTTTGCACTTTATGCATGATGTCAAAATCTCATAAACATTTGTTATAAAAAAAAAACTTTTACTTTGACAAGAAACCGAATAAGTTATAAGATCGCTGGTTGCTGAAAGCTTATTATAACAATTTTCTACGGGTAGAGAATATGCTAAGTAAAGCAAACCTCAAATTGACAAAAACACAACTTGAAATATTCGCTCTATTAAAACTTACATTTATACAGAATGGCTCTGCATTGATTTATATTTTTGCAGTTAAGATGCATGACGGAAAGTGGTTATGTTAATATTAGTTAGTAACGGTGAGCAATAGTTGAAATTTTAAATTTCAATGTTTGTTATAAGCTGTAGGCTACAGTGTTTGTCCTTTCTCGGTGTCATTGCAAATAGCTGCCGTTATGTCCTTTTCAAATTAGACTTGTTGATGTAATAGATAGATGGAAGGACGGATAAATCGACTTGGAAACCAACACATAATGAGATGATATGTCTATTACTACCTTAACGCGTTGAGAAGCGAATCCGCGTATTTAGCTTTTTGTCTTGTTTGCTTTATGGTAAGTAAGCTTGAAAAGCTCAAAAAAATGAAAAAATTCAATTTAATTACTTGTAACTTTTTGGACCTAGAGAATAAAGTGTCTCGTAAAGCAAATATGGAAAATTTCAGCCTTCTAACTTTCATAATTTCGGAGAAACGAGCAAAAGCCTTCAAGTTTTTGTTAAGAAAAGCGGAGTTTCGTTCAGTTTATGCTCCACTGCGAGCTTCCGCTCCAACCGATTTGGCGCATTTTCAATAGCAACCTACGTGCAAAAGAGTCTAGTGTCCCTACCAAATTTGAAGTCGATATCTTGGCTTTTGCGACCAGGACAGTGCCAACACATACCACACAGATGGACAGACATGGCTGATCAACAATATATACACTCTACAGGGCTTCCAAAGCTTCCTTCTGAATGTTCTAAACATTATGAAACCCAGCCTTCAGTGGTGGGTGTAAGAAAACACTCTTTTGATTGAGATATGGACAGACACACAGATGGACAGACATGGCTAAATCAATTCAGAATTTTGCGTTGATCAAGAATATATATACTTTATAGGGTCTCTGAAGGATTTTACACACATTTAAGGAAAGAAAAAAACAAAATGAGTATACCCCCATCTTACAGTGGTGGGTATAAAAAAAATTGAAACCTGTGTATGTTAAAAAAGTATTGAAATTAAGTTTAAAGGCGAGCTGTACAGATGGAGACTAAATTCTACTTGATTATCGCTAACAACAATGGTTTAAATTTAGTTTTGTTCTTCATTCCCGGTCATGCCGTAGAGTAAGGGGTTATATAATTCTCTTATTCATGTTTTTTTTTTTTTTAACACATAATTAATGCATAATAATAAATCTGACATGTACACGTTGCATGAATGTATTTGTGTGTTTATAAACCTTTTTTTCATATAACTGTTTCTAATAGTCTACGGTTCACAAAACTTCAAAACCAATAGATTCACGTGCTCCACGTGCTCTACATTATTAGCTTGTAGTAGCTTTTAGGTTAAGCATATGTAGATTAGACTAATACCTCAATGTTTGTAGAATATATATATGCATCGCTTTATATGTTTGTAGCATGTGTATTTATTTTCGTTTAATTATGGCAAAGACAGGTATATGCACTGTTTGATTTGTCCGCGATGTGCTTTTGATTATTAATAACGACATTTTGATTGTTAATAATGTATTTATAAATATATATATATATATATATATATGTATATAGCTTTACTTGCCTCCAATACGTATATATATATATATATATATATATGTACATATAGACATACGTTTAAAATTTATAAGCTTTTCTCTCAAATTTTTTTCTATGAATTGATGTACCGATGATATCCGCAGGAAAAAAAATTTTTTTTTCTGCCTTTGATTTTTTTTTCGTGATTTACACTGACCAAAGTCTCTCTCTATTTGCTCGGCGACTTAAAAATAAGAGAAAGAAGTTGATCTTCTTGCTTGCGGCGACCTTCGGGGAATGGCACAAACGAATTGTGTTTGCATAAAGCAAACCGATCTTTACTATACTGAGAAAGAAAATATGACTAGCGGTACATTGACCTTTTTCGTATGAAAGAACGGTACAAGCAGACTGAAAAGCTCTCCTAGTTTCGCCGCACTAGGGTCTGAAATTTGGGTGTTCTCCCATATCCATTTTACGCTGACATACAAATTTCAAAATCCAACTGGATTTTAATTGGAATTATTTAATATTGGTAGGTGTCTTTGCTAGTTAAATTCGAATTTATCTTCACACCCTTCAAGAGGTGACTTGCTGGGTTGAGTAAAATGAACTAACAGCTTTTGTTTTGCTTATGCTGCAAAAGACAATACAGTTTAAATATCGACTATGTATGAATATCGTATTGAATTCGCGCACATTAGAAGGCGATCAAAGTCTTATTTAGACTTACTTCTGGAATAAAAAAAAAGTTAATAAAATTTTTTCAACTCGTTCATCAATCAACTGAATTAGCGAGGCGCAAGCAGAAGAATGAATTTTCCAAAGCTGAATTAAGTCTAATAATAATGCAACCTATGATTTTTATATGTATGTAATGCATTTGCTATGTAAAAATGATGGGGCGGTACAAGTTGATGTTATAAGTAAGGTGTTAAGCGGTTACACTTCAGCATATTTCAATACAATGGAAGCAATTCTTATTATTTCTCACTACTACTGATATATATTGCACTTCATACAAATAGTTTTTAACGTGTGGATGATTACTATCTAAATCAAAATTATAATTTACAGTTAAAATGTATAATGAAATTAGTGAATGAACTTAAAACGAAAAAAAAAAAAAAAAAACAATAGAAAATAAAACAAAGCAAAAGGAGGACATTGCAACGAAAAGCAAACAATTACAAAAATAAAAATAAAAAAAATAGACAAAAGTACATGGCATTAGAGAGATAAACGAAAAATTTGAAAAAAAAAACACAAACACATACATAAATATAGGAAATATTCTAAAAAAGAATTACATTATTATAGGGATGAGAGAACGGAAGAAAAAAAAATTAATAAAAATCAAACACAAGAAAAAAAAAAAAATAGATAGAGAGATACAGATAAGTACAATCGTGACGATGAGAGCTTTATTTGAGTTTAATTTGCTTACCCTGGGCACGGTAATATTTATCAGCCCCCAACAGATTTTTTTTAGTCCCCATGGTATCTAGTCACAGGAAATGTGAATTTTTATATATATTTAATGTATTTAAACATGGTCATATACGCATACACACATACATACACACATACACGCACGCAAGCACATACACAGGGAAAACAGCACAGGGTTCGCAAACGCACAAAGGACAAAGACATTTATTCATTTATTTCAATAGGCATGTATATAGGATGTTTTGGTATGTGTGAGGATGTGTGTGCGTGTGTTTGTGTGTGTATGTATGTATGTATTGTACATGTTTGTCGATTTTGTAAAGAAAGAAGGAACGAACATTTAAAGTTTTCACATTAGGCGAAGATTTGTATTATTTTTATTCATTTATTTTTTTTTTTTTTTTTTTTATTTTTTTTTACCACATACCGAAAAGAAGGTTCATGTATATGTGTGCGTGCATAATGTAAGATCATTTTGCAAAAAGACAAACACAGTCTCATTGTATAACGGATTTCCGGATTCAGTTAAATATGTTGTTGTGATTGTCATTTGGGTTTTTCATGTTGAGGAAGTGAAGAAGGACCGAATGACGATACATATTGTAATTGTAATAATAGTTATTGTTGTTGATGTCATTTTTAGTTTAGTTTAGTTTAGTAAATTTTTTTGTTTTTTTTGTTTTTTTTTTTTTTGTTTCAGGACATTTCGTGGTAATTGTTTTTGCAATATAACCAAAGTTTTTTTTAAAAAAATAAATTAAATTAAATTAAATTAAATTACATGTTGAACAAGTCATTCGATAATAAAAAATTTAAAAAAAAAAATAAGAAATGGTGAATGAAAATTGACATTAATATTAAATCCAAAGAGATTTAATAAATTTGATAAAAAAAATTTCGTGTAAGAGAAGCAGATAGGAAGAGCGAAAGGAAGACACAAAGAATAATTTATACGGAAACAATTAATTAATTAATAATAATAATAATAATAACGGGGCGGGGGGGAGGGAAGTGTGCAGAAAGTTGATATGATATCATAAGTATATGACAGCATGGAAATTAGTTGAAGAAAAAGGAATAGAAGAACAAGAAAGAAAGAGAGAAAAAGAAGAAAAATTTAGTTATTCAAACATTTAAAAACGCATTCAAAATAACTCAATAGAAATTAATTATGTCAATCTCTAGAAAATCTTCTTATTATTATTCAATTTACATATCAACCAAATATTTTCCTGGTTCTTATACTCTTTTATATAAATCCTTTTTTAATTGGATGAATTGAAAAATAATTTAAGGTAAAGTTAAGGATTCGCAGTAAGGCATGTCTTGTCTCGAGTTCTACGTAACATATTTGCTTACTTTAGATATCGCTAAGAAATTCTATTGAGTGCCTCTTCTTATTACCTTAGCATGGAGTGATTGACTAATGAAAAAGGGTTTCTTATAAGTTTCGTTCATGGGTAACGCAGATCAGATGTTTGGTGGAAAATTGAAATTTCCGCCGAACAACTCATCTAAGTGCGTCACTCATAGTGCATTTTAATATAAATAAGAACCACTTTTTTGGCCTTCAAGCTTCGGCCTTCGGGTTTCTTGAGTTGGTGACTACCACCAGTCTGATTAATCAGTCACTCATGCTGCTCAAATCAAAATTTCAACGGTTCAATACGGCTGGCATATCGCTTGAACAGCGGTTCCCAACTGGTTCAAGCTATTTACAAAAGACAACAAGAGGGATTGTAAGGATAGCATAAAAAATCAATCAATTAATTCATTAGATGGGCTACAAAAGTGACCACTAATAGCAGCTCTTTATTACTACAAAACAGTACAAAACAGATTAATTTATGATTCATTTTGTATGAGTATGTGTGGAAGAATGTGATTTATAAAGCTTGGTCAACTGGGTATTTATAAAACGTATTCCAATAAGAAATACAAATTTCACTTTTGGAAAGACAGAAAATTACTGCAAAAGAAAGTAAAGAGTTTTTTATTAATCACCAAAGCGTCGCACACGCCGTAGTTGATAGAGTAACACTGCCCAATATCATAGGGTATAGAATGTAAAGGCAAGGAAATTGCAATTATTTTAGATGATTTCAGTTTACTGACACCTTTGCAAGTCTATCACATCTACTTTTTTAGTCCTCTTGATATAATGATTGATGTTACGAGCTTTAATAGGAAAGGTGTCTATTGCAAGTGCTTTTCATAGAAAGATGGAAAGACTAACAGGGATTGATCTTCACTGACATAGGGAATCTAAAGAGCGCCAAGAGCGTTGACTTTGGTATTTCTAGCGTTGAAATCATACGCACATCTTAGAAAGAAAAAGGTCTTAGTATTTTAGTATCGCCATAAACTGAAAGGGAATAACTGCCAATAGTTGTTTTTCTCGACTTTCTAATCCTCTTTATGGCATTTTGTATCTTTTTAACTCTCCGTATGTTGACTAACCACCAAATCGAGCTTTAACTCAGCTGAAAAATTTTTTGTCAATAATTTTCTAATAAGCCACAGATTTATTAGCTTAGTTCATCTTCACTTAACCCCTAAAAAAAAAAAAAAATTGCTAGCAAAAAAAATTTTGTAGAAAAAAAAAGAAGAAGAAATTTGGTTTAATAAATAATTCCAAATAGTTTTATTGCCATAATAGCTGACTGAACGTAACGTTCAGAGTAGCTCTGTAGCAGCGTTAAGTTAAAAAAATTATTCGGCTTTTTATTCGTACATAACAACAACCTAGCGACTTATCTTTGCACGTATGAAGGACTTTAGTTTTTAACCCTAGTATACAACACAGGTGCTGGCAACAAGCTTTGCACACTTTTCTTTCAAATAAAATATGGATTTGCGGTTTCTCACATGTGAAAACGAAAATTATTCATTTCTTTCAACCATCAATCAGCAAATTCCACAGTTAAGTTTTTCCAATTTTTGACGATATGCGGATGAAGATCGATATGCAAACGCAGTGTGAAGGGCAAATGCCGAAAGTGATCAATTGATTAACCCTTCCGGGTATAATAATGATGTACATATTTCATAAGGCTTGTAGATGGATGAGCAAGGGAAGGAGGCACCTCGGTTGCCGTTCTACTGTGCATATGGGGGGCACTCCAAGACAAATGAGTGGGAGCAAGACGGTCGGGTGGCCGTATCAAAGGACTTAATTGGTCAGCAGCTGAAAAACATGCATGTTCTTCACTCTTAAGCATCTAAGAAGCTGTTCGCCGCACGCAGTGGGAAACCTTGAGGTAACACTTAAAAGTTACAGCAAATATGTGCCATTTGTAGACTAATTTGGATCGAATATGGGATGCGAAAATGTCCAGCGGATTTCTTCTGTATTTTTCATGTTCAACGGATGCCATTTTATATTCTCAGGCCTATAAAATCAAGCGTTGTCGATTACTGCGCTCTCATGCCACCAAACGGAAGGAAATACTCGTCAGTTCAAAATGCAACCCTGTAGTCTGCTAACATTGAAGTCGTTTGAAGTTATTTGCTCGAAGCTAGTCAAAGATTTGAATGAGATCACGATTGAGTGTTGATTTGTCGTTGCTGCATGGCCTTTCGTTAAAAGAGAACGAGCAACTCAACTCGTGCACTGCACAATGAGAGAAAAGCAGCGGCATAGTTTGTTCTCTTTCAGCGAGAAAGCATGAAGCACCGGCAAATGAAAAATAGATTATGAGTGAGATACTCAATCGCAATTACATCTTGTGCCAAATGTCATCTCTTTTCATCACATAAATGAACAAGAAAAAAACGAGAATATTATATATATACGCCTATAAATATATATACATATCTCAATATATATATAAAACTCAATGCGGCAAAGAGATTACTCTGGTCGTAATTATAGTATGCGTTCAGTCGGTAAAAGCACAACGCTTACCGATTGTGCACACACTCATTAGACTGCGATCGTTTGCCTATCTCTTTTTCTCTCACTTCTCTCCAACCGTCACCATACCACACGAATAGACAACATTTGAATAAAAAGATATTCGACTGCGATTGAATTTTCCGCAAGAACTTAGATGCATATGACTGTAGGATCACACAGGCGGCTATTGTTATCGTTTTACCTGTTGTAGTGTGTAAGTAGAAAGCAAAAAATGTTCTCAGTCTATGTTGTACTGTGGGTGTGTCCCTTGAACGATTTATCTTATCTTCAATAGCAACCCACGTGCTATAGCTTTCAATGTGTTTAACGATATCTATGTAGACGATATCGTACTACCCGAAAGTTTGCCGCAGGCATTGCACAAGAACGACAGCTGGTCCCACTAACTTAATTAAATCGATTCAGACTTAGGTAGTGATCAAGAATGTATAGCGTGTGAAGTTTTTTTTGATAGAAGTTGCAAACGACTTGAGACAACGAACATATTTCGGTCGTTCGGTGGTGCGAATAAAATGCATAGGCATGTTGAAAGTAACGCTGGCGATTGATTAAAGGAGAAAAATATATTCTGGTAAAGTATTTTATCACGCACCGCCACCTGCTATTCTTCAACGTTGCATAAAGAAAAGATCGTCTATCATATCGGACACAACACAACATATATTTCCATTTAATTCCCTTAACACAATTTGACTTCGCCTTGTAGATGACTACAACTGCAACTGTATTTATATATTCTTTGGTTGTTATGATCCGTCTCAGCTGAGTTTCTGATAACGAAAAGAAGAGATTCGATATCAAATTTTGCTTTTCCGTTATAAATACCCTTTAAGATCGCAATGGTATCTGGGAGAAATACTGAAGTTTTTAAATCGATTGAAGCCTATAAAGAATATGCTTCGTGTGTGTGGTGTCTAATGCACAATTCTTTCCATACATACCTAGCCAGAATATAGTGATGACGGATATGAAAACTCGACAAATGGCCAACTTGTTGTAAATACTTAAAACAACAAGTTTTAACAACATTTTTCTGCTTCGCTTTAAGAGAACATAAGTTTCTCTTTGCAAAACTTTTACACTCAAGAGCAAAACTGAATCATCAAATCACCGACACTTACAAATTCTTAAGTTACTGTGGTACGTGTCATAAGCCGTGGCATTATTCGAACTTAAAGTTAAGTTCGGAAGTTTTATACCCTACACCACTTGTGGTACAAAGTATATTAGGTTTATGCCAGCATATGTAACATGCAGGGGGCTTCAGATAGACCTACCTTATAGTATACCGATCTAAGTCTCTCTGCCTATTTGTTTGTTCGTCTCATGTCTGTCCATGCAAATTTTTATCCAAGCTACGGCTGACAATTTTCGGGATATTTTCATGAAATTTTGTACACTGGCGTGCTTTGATTAAAAAACGAAGGCTATTGAAAATGGTTTGGATCGGTTCACTGTTTCGACCGTTCCCCTTTTAATGGTCTATTTTGAAAAGTCGGTATATGAGAAACAATAGCAAGTTTTGCGACAATCGCAAAAGTCGCTCTGCAATAGTACTTGAACTTTCCAAATCGAAATGAAAAATTGAACTCTCTCTCATATAATCGTTCCCACGGAAAATGCATCTTTATATAGTGAAAAAGTGTAATTTTTAATATTTCGTCGTTGAAACTAGTTCACAAGAGTAAATTGACATAGCAGTTAACTTGATCGAATTTAGAACATGTAGGTACCACCGCATACAGGGATTCATTTCTCCAATAGGCGAGCTTTCATGAAAAGTATGTCTTTGCATGTGTAACTTTTGATGAATTGTTATTAAAACGAACGAATGACTATGAGTTGAGCGAAATGATGTAAGGTATCTAATAATCTATATCTTCTTACTCGTTTCTACGCAGAGAATGTATAAACTTGTTAGTCGAATGCCTGGTATATACCTTACGGGCAATATTTAAATGTTCCTAAATTTCGATCGATGCTCACACATGTCTAATGAAAACATACAGCAGTTTTGAGTACTTTTTGAGTTTGATTTAGTTATTCAAATTTGCATGTGACTCTATTTTAAACCTCAATCTCCAATGTTTTATAGAAAAAAGCCAAGCTTCAATTTTTGGCTGTTGGATTAAAGGCGATAATCACGTATGAATAGTTTAATCAACAGTTCAATATAACCGAGCCGTGATAGTCCCCAGATAACAAAATTGATCCCAGGTCTTTCTATAATCAAAAAAAAATATATATATATAGAACTTATAGGGTTTCGAATACCATTTTCCCGGCACGACAAAGGTATCCTCTTCTTCTTCTTTCTATTGCATAACGTATTATCCGTACAGGGGACAGATATAAAGATCATTATTGAAAACTTATAGTCTTAGATTAGCTAGATAGATATACGATGTCAGATTTAAGATCGTAAGAAAGCATTCGCATTCACTTACAAACATCCAGTTTGTGTGGTAATACATGTTGCATTCTGTGTTGATTACAACTTACAACACTGTAGCGATAAACAGTTGTTATAATGCATTCACTGACTCTCTTGCTCTTTTTTGCTCCCTCTTTCTCTCTCTCTCTCTCTCTGAAAACAGAGCAAAACAACAGAGTGCTTGCGTGTTCTATATTTAAGAAAACAAAAAAAAAAAAAAAGAACGCAACATATATTTTTTCGTTTAGATCGTTTTCACTTCTTTAAAACACAATTTAACGAAAATTACAAAATAAAAAGCAAAAAAAAAACCGACATTTTGTCGCGATTTTATTTTATTTGAAACTCACAACCGCTCGAAACGAGATAAACAATAAAATAATAGTTTAACAACTGAGTCACAATGTAAGGGCAAATGTAGAAACATCTTATAGATAACACAACACATTCGATTCGATGGAGTAAGTAAATGAATGGGCAAAAGAGACTTTACCTTATATTCGATTCAAGTCGAATTATTGTTGCGTTACATGTTTGCTTGCATGGTAAGTTCTCTCGGGAAATATCTGAACGATCTGATAGTTCGCTATAATATGGAATTTCAAAGAATGTCAAAAAAAGAAAAATATACGGCTTATGTGCAAAGCAAAACAAACACCAAACCAAACTTGTGTTGAAAATTGCACTGAAACCCTTTTGCAAGGAAACGCAACATTATGCATTTTAGTCCCAACCCAAAAAAAAAAAAAAAAAATGAATTGTCTACCATTAGTACTACGATTGTGAGTAAGCAAGTTTAGCAAACTGTAAAGGCCATGAGGACGAGCAAACTTGGTAAACTTAAGGGAAATGTTTTCTTACACCATGGGATCTCTTATCCTTTTTTACATAACTTTTACAAGCTTAACGATAAAATAAGCGATATATTCGCTTGTAAATGAATTTCCATCCATATCACTATTGACATGAGCAGAATAACACGATATCATTCACTTTTACACTACAAATAAAAGTTTGTATGCAAGGCAAAGGGGGGTTTCGTATACGCCATACCCCATAGGCAACAACAACAAAGTGAAAATCACATTTTAAAAATTCTCGAGCAAATTATGGGCACCGGATGCGAAGAATTCTCTAAATTCCGAATGGATTTCTCATATGAAAATTTTATTTAGGTTCATGGGCACAGATCTGAAGAATTTTTATAAGAATTTTATATAAAAATGTTGTTTAAGTTCATGGGCACGGGATGTAAAAAATTTCTAAATTAAGCCTGGATTTCTCATATGAAAATTTTATTTAGGTTCATGGGCACAGA
>KK500167.1:132022-184095 GCA_000688715.1 Glossina pallidipes | reverse complement strand
TTTTCTGCTAATCTTTTTCGTCGGCCGGCAGCTGCATGACGCGCCGCGCATGTGCACTTGGGTTTTTCCTGTCTGTTTTTCTGCTAATCTTTTTTGTCGGGCGGCAGCTGCATGGCGCGCCGCGAATGTGCACTAGAGAATTTATTACTTGGGAAAAATCAATTAGTTAGCATTAGCTGGATTTGAGATTTTCGTAACAGTATTAAGGAAAGATTAATCCAACTCATCCTATTTATTTTAAAATTAACGCCTTTTTACGCGGGTAATATGAGGATTATACAAAGATAATTTGAGGAGTGTACATAACAATTTTATACATTCTATCTTGTTTACCTTACGATTAAAAGCATAGAACACCAAAAAAAAGTGAAAAAAAAAGAAAATTTAATCACTTTTGTGGGCATGGGAGTTTTTTTCCACTGTAACGGGTCTTCTTATCCGGGTTGTGCTCAGGGCTCCCCAGCAAGATCGTTTCCAAGAAATTTATAAAAGGTTTCGGACTTTCCTATTTTCGTTTGTTTATTATTATTTTATTGATTGATTATTTATTATTTTAATAGATAATTACGATTCATGTAGTTCAGGGGAGGTGTTGCAGCAGCCGACCTTATTGACCAATAGGGCCAGTCGTCCGTTCCTACTTGTGTTCTAGTTGCTCTTATTGTCCCTAATCGTTCGAAGAGTTATCATAGAGAGTGGTCCCATTCGTCCCTATCAGTAAAGACAAAAGAATTCTCGTTGTCAGGAAAGTCGAAAAACACAAAATTAATTTATCAGATATCACTTACCACCTTGGCTGCTGTAACAGAAATGAAAGGCTGAGCGTGCTGCGTCACGCTCTTTCGTGGTCGCGATCACCATCGCCGCTCCATTGTGCTGTTACTCTGCTTGTACCGACTGGCACGCATTTTATATTTATTATAATATGTCAATGCTATCCTACGTACGTGTCATATCAATGCTATCTTATGTATGTATTGGGATATATATTGATAGAATCCTATGTATATATTAGTATATGCGTATCGTTTATAATTACACCGTATCATCATTCACTTATGGAACAATGGATTAGGTACCAAAAATAAATATATTACAATGTGTAGCCGCCAATCCCTACATAGCAAGAACAAATCAATAGCTTTAGCAAATAATACTTCAAAAACAAGGGTAAAGTAACAAAATATATACACCATTATGTACATGCCTATGCACGTAACCAAAGTAAATATATTACAATGTGTGCCAGCTAGGCCAAAAAAATTTAATTTGAAATACTTAGCAGATTGACGTACCTGTTAATAAACAAGTAAACGTTTAGGTATTATTCGGCGTATGACAAAAATTAATATAAAACACAAGATCGTTATGTGTATTCTTGGGCATGTATTATAATGTGTACGCTACTTATAGTTGAAATATATCAACGTACATATATATGGAAGGTACACGTCGGTAACAAAATAAATATATTACAATATGTAGCCGTTAATCACTAAGTAATAAGAACAATTCAATAGACTAGCCCTATCATGTTGACATAACTGTTAATAAATAAGTGATCTTTTAGGTATATGATTTCGAATATAAGAAGCAGGAGAATTATAACGAAAATAAATATAGAGAATGCAAGATTATTACGTATATGCCTGTGACGTCTTATTCAATAGTAGGCATGTTGTGTGAAGATTTGAAACATGTTTATAAAGAGAAAATATTTTTATACACGTTTATAACACACTTACGCTAAGGAGATTGTCTACAGAGCTACACTTTCACGTGGAACTTAACGCGCTAGTCGAACAGACAGGCCAACAGCTTGTAGAAGTTACTTGGTTACAGCGAGCCTTAACGGGTAATAGCCCCCATGTAACTCCCACGCTCGTTGGCGCAACGAAAATTACTTCACCTATCCAGACCTCTTTCATTTAGGAGGTGACACAGCATTTCTAACGAACGCAGGTATAACGATTTTTTACTGACGCACGGAAATTTTCTGACAGGCTTAGCGGATGCAGCATCCCTGGAACCGATTTTTAGCACGACGGATGGGAGAGATTCACGCTGTTTGTCTCAAGTCGACTTGTTCGTCCAAGGAAGATGAGCATGCTTCACAATCTGGCTATCTATGTGGCGATGTGGATGTTGTTTCATCGCCTTCTTCCGCACCTTCCGGGCCCCGAGATCCCCCTTGTCATAAGGTTCCTCATCTATCACTCAATTGTCACGACCTAGTCAAAATGCTTTGCTAAGTGTTCATATTTTTACAACACATTTTAATTAAAGAATAAATTGTAAATATATATATTTATATAGAAATTTATTGAAGCAAAAAAATTTTAAATTTAAAGTAGGATTAGATGCCCTGTTATTTAAAATGTTAATTATGAATCTTAGGTAGTAATAGTTATAATCTTGAAACTTTTAAACTTTGACGGTATTTTAGTTTATTTAGAGGAATCTTCTCTATAATCGGTAATCTACTGTCTACCTAACTTAAATTCGTAAATGGTTTATATATCGTTGTTATTAAATATTTTATTCGAATAATAGGATTTACGAATTTTCATGAAAAAATATGTCAGATCAAAGTATAACTTACGTTTAAGAAGAAATGGTTACAATATAGTTATTTATATTGGAAATAGAGTTGAAAATTTTTATTAAAATTGCAATTAATTGTGAAACTATAAAGGTAGTTAATTTGCAATTAGCTCTAAAATATGTACTTATCGCACATATATATATATTTGCTTTTATTTGAAATTGGTTACCTTGTCGTAGTTTTTAGATAACTGGTAAAGTTAATATTTTGGGAGAGAGTATACTAACAAAACAAGCGAATATTGAGAAAAAATAGAGACTAAAATCTCCAATATATAATAAATGTTTTCAACGCTACCGACGCATAGAGAATTATTAGAAAAGAAATATATTCTTATGCTTAAAGTTAATTACAAGAGCATTTATGAGAGAGCTGGGATTAGTGGTCAGGGTCATGCCTGGATGACGATGAGAACCCTAACATACGACGATGTAAACAAACTTCTAAAAGCAGCAACTTCAAGATCATTCTTTCAAATTCACCACGCAAATACTTCAAAAGAGAATTTATAATTTGAAGTATAGTATTCCGACAAGCGATGGAAAGGAATAAATGAATCCGTTGAGATTTTAACCAGTTAAAAAAAATTTGAATCAGTTGACACTTGGTAATTTTTGTTGCTGTTGTGTCTGTTGCTACTTTAAGATCAACACCAGAGAAAATTCATCCAACATTAAAAAGTGATTTTTTTTATTGCACAAAGCTTCGCTCACATTTGTTGCTGATTTTCTTAAAGAATGAGAACCCATTAACAACGCTGTATGCTTTACCATCACTTATTTGCCATTTTCTATACAACAATTTATCTGCCTTCATAGTTTCGTTACATTATTTATTTATATCCATCTTTGATTTGTGATATCTCAATTGTTTTTGTGATGTAAGTATGATAACCTTAAAGAACAATGTTATTCTTGAATATAGGTTTTATTCATCTAACTAATTAATATCGTATTAAACCAATTTACCCATGTGTTGATATATATCAAATGTATACACTGTTATATATACGCTTACGTAAGAGGAAAAAATTTAATAAGAATTCAGAGTTTAAAATCAATAAAGTCAGTATACAATTATTGTATAAGTTATCACGACCTTCTATTTACTTTAAATGCCTCATGTATACATATTATATTTTTTAAGATTCGAACTCATGACCATTGAGAAGTTAGCCTACTTGACTACTCAGGCGGATACATTTTCTTTAATTGTGTCTTTTATTTGATTTATAATTTTTATACATACATTGAACGACAACCGCTGGAGTTACGTTCATCACCAATCAACATAAACCCAACCAACCTCACAACATTCAGTAAACTTATTCCTATTGAAATTAGACCTTAAGTTAGCATTTCCGGTCAAGTAATATATATTATTTCTCTTTTTGTCAGCTTTGTTTGTTAAGCATATCACATTCGAATTGTACACAAACACATTTTAGAAGTTATAAATATTATTGTAAAGAGAGAAAGCGAATAATTAATAAAGTGATTTTGTGAAGAAAACAACCTAAAGGTTTCAATTTTTTTTTAAAGACCAGCATTGCGTGATAATGTAAATGATGCAGTCGGGAAAGGGTTGTCGGATTATTAATCTAGTATCGGCTCCGCAAATGAAATATAACTAAATGCAAATTTTTGAAACAAAGTTAGTCCTTAAGATATCTGTGAAAACTTAAAAAACAAAAATAATTAAAAATAAACTAGATTTAAGTGCAACAAAAAAGAAAATATAATGGCCATCAAACAAACTGTCCTAAAAAAACACAAAAAAAAAGGACCAAGGTTCGTGTACACACGTTAACTGTAAATAGAAACCAAAACGAGATTTCATTTGCATTAATGTTGTAATGAGTTTTCTTTGGCAGAGTATGCTCAGGACTCCGCAGGACTCATTCCAAGAAATTTGTATTAAAAAAAACTTGGACCTCCGGATTTGTGCTTAGTATTTGGATTTATTATAATTCGATAAGTGATTTTTAAGGGGAGTGGGAGAAAAACCAGCGTGGTGACCCGACTCTTGTTTAACGCTTTCAATGTTTTTCTGATCGTTCCGAAAGATTATTTTTCACGTTTTAACCGTATCGCGAGAATCTGAAGAAAAGGAATACGCCGCGAGTGTTATAGCAGCCAGCCCCGTTTCACGTCGCAAGAGGGGGTGTCCATTAGTCATTCAGGGATGACGGCTAAGCCAAACCTGCCTATCCGTAAAGTCAAAAACCAACACTAGCAGTAACATCAACTAGTTATGCAGTCCGTGTGCACTTACCTCTGGCTGCTGTCACACGACTGAATGGTGATATAAAAAACTGATATATAAAACTTTCTTGATATATAAAACTTTCTGGTTATATATAAAACTTTCTTATATTGCAATTTATGGAGAGATAGATTATCGAATATAGGACCTTTCAGCATGTGATGTAATTTCCATTATACTTTTAAACTCTTAACATGCAATAACTCTATAAAGTCTTAGACAGTCCTAAACAGTCATAAACAGCCCTAAAAGTGTTGAGGTTGCATTGGTATGAGTTGCATGACACTTTGTTTGTTCGACATGTCGTTTACGTCGATGTTTTGACTATACTTGCGTTAAAACCACAGTACTCACTTGCATGTGTGTTGTAACGATATTCTTATACAGCTAAAGCTGCAATTTCCAAGGCCATTTAACTCCAAATACCTCTTCACAAATAACTTCCATGTCAGAAGATCAGTCTCATCTCTTTGCCACACCTTAGCGTAGATGATAATTTTTGCAGCGAAGCAACAACAAATTTAGGTTACATATTATAGGGAAAGTTTGGTAAAGAAGAAGATATTGACAAACTCATTTACGTCCGTAAAATTAAATTAAACCCTCTATCTAATCATCTAATAAGGCAAGGGTCGTACATTATATTTGCGTTAGTTAATCAAAAAACAGTTACGCAATTAGCTTCCATGCCATCTAAAGTTAGGTTCACTCTAATGAATTATAATCACATTAAAGCAAGTAAGTAGGATGTTAGCACTTGTTGCATTATAAGAATTTCTCAGACAGAATTATTCTCCGATTTCATTAATGTTAGCACTTGTTGCATTATAAGAATTTCTCAGACAGAATTATTCTCCGATTTCATTAATGTTAGCACTTGTTGCATTATAAGAATTTCTCATTATAAGAATTATTCTCCGATTTCATTAATGTTAGCACTTGTTGCATTATAAGAATTTCTCATTATAAGAAATATTCTCCGATTTCATTAATGTTATTAATAATGCAACATTTATCGTTCCCCGCGAATAGTCATGCGACGCAGCCTTAGAATAAGCCTGTATTAAGACCTCTTCGCCTCATTGAAACGCACCGGATCAAATAAAAACAGTGAGAATACAACCAGTCTGCCCGTTGATGTTGGTGGACCCTTAAAGATAATGAAGATGATTTTGAAGTTTCAATACAAATCACGTACCAAGTGCTTTATACTATAATTGAATTAGACACTAAGGTGTTTAAGCTTAATGGAGAGGTAAGTTATTATTATTATTATTATATAAATTTAGCCAGAAGGAGAGGTAAGTTAATTCATGTTTTGCTTCAGTTTTCATTTTCAAAAATATATAAAAACTTATGATGATTCTCTTTCTCAACAACAATCCAAATGAAACAACGAAGCGTTTACTGAATTCAGATGATCGATTTGAACGAAAATATGGTCGCTGGTTATTAAAGAAATCCTTATATTACGAATCAAATTTCTGTGGCTTGGATGCCCAAGCTAAATCAAAACGGCTATTATTTATTATTTGAATCATTTTCCAAAAGAAGACTGTGTCAAATTTGAGAAAATATCTACGATAGTACTTAACTCTTCTGATCTTCCGCCTTGTATTTTAAGTTTGTTCTCCAAATTGGTAAACAATGCAGTCTACGTGAACAGATGGATTATTGATCAATTACAAACAGTAAAATAATTCCACAAAAATATGATTTAAATCTCGAAAGACTGGATGATTTCACTAAAAACTTGGTTTTTAGAACACGAACATTACTTTATACTATAATTGAATTAGACACTAAGGTGTTTAAGCTTAATGGAGAGGTAAGTTAATTCATGAAAGCCTAAATATATTTTTTAGAATTAAATAATAATTGAAACTTCCGAAGGTGCAGTAGCTAGCTTAGGTCTGATCAAACATGTTTGCCTGCAACTATGTTATCATCTCAGCTTTTCTTGTATAAGTATTATAATGCTACTCTTATGTATATCTTATTGTTAATACTACCTTAAGTACCAACTTGCATGATCTTATTGCTGTTGCTAATCTAAGTACCGAATCGTATGATTTTCTAAACCGTTAAGCATGTGCACCAATTATTTCTATATTAACCCTCTCAAACCTAAGAACTAAAGCCGTATTGATGGCTGCTACGGCATATTTATTTAGTATTAAGTTATTTATATTGTCATAACAGGTAAGGGAGCAAAACGCTTCCTTACAACCTTTCTCTGTCTCTTTCACGATCACGTTCTCTTCTTCAGAGCGCTCGTTATCCTTTGGGTGCAAATAAAATAGATATATGGAAATAACGTTTGTACTTACACCACTTTCCTCATCTCTATCTCTGTCGCGTTGTCAATCTCTTTCTCGGTCCCGTTCGCGCTCACACTCTCTATCTTTGTCATTCCGTCCTTTGTCCTTTGTTTTGATTTGGACCGTCTCCGAGATTTCTCACGGCTTCTCGAAGATTCTTCACGTCTTGAACTTAGACTTATCATGTATAAAAATATGCGTTAAACATTCAAAATACAAATTTTCGTGTCTTAATACCACTCACCTTTCACGTTCCCGCTCTTTTTCGCGTTTCCAATCCCGTTCACGGCGACATCTATCTCTTTCTTCTTCGGCTCTATAAAACGTGGCGCACTCATAGGAGGCATTCGCATAGGCGGATCATTTCCTGGGCCCATCATCATACTCATCGGAGGCGGTGGACCCATATTCATATTGGGCATGACCATGTTTGGCATCATTGCTTGAGGGTGTGGTGGACGCATCTGTAAAGGGGGACTACCCATATGCGTAGGAGTAACATTCATTTGATTCGGCGGAACATCCGGTGATCCTGACGGTATAACATTGGGACCAGGGGTTTGCTGGGAACCCAATTAGGATTTTCATTGCCCCACTGCGATTCTTGAGTGAGTTCATTGCCATAATCAAATGAATCTGGCTCTTGATAAAAAGGATCATCTGCCGGGCCTGGGCCATTAAAATTCAGTGGCAATTTTACCTTTTACTAAAACTGAAATATAAATGTCAAACTGTGTTAAGAAAAAAAAGTAAACACGGCGTACGATAAACTATAATTGGAAGATAAAGCAGAATAATATTCTGTGTACGTTCTAATAATAACAAACATCGACAGCGAACAAGGTGTCATGTTGTCCGGTAAGATTTTCTATTTAATACGACACGTTTACGATGCGCAAATGATATTATATTTTTTTAATTTTTATAAAACTTTTCTTTGCATCAGTCAAAAACTCTGAGAATTTCTAAAAATTGCGGGCACTTTTCATCAGTTAAAAACTCTGAGAATTTCTAAAAATTGCGGGCACTTTGCATCAGTCAAAAACTCTCTGAGAATTTCTAAAAATTGCGGGCACTTTTTCTCAGTCAAGAATTCAAATATACACATTCTCTCTGAGGATAAAAAAAATTGTATTATTTTTAAATTGCAGCAAATGCAAAATGGCAATGCCATGTTTCCAAACATATGATAATGCAAAACAATAAAAAAAATTAAATTATTTATTAAAATGCAAACAATTAATACAAACAATAAAAAAAATTAAATTATTTATTAAAATTGCAGAACGAACACAAATAACTCCTTTACTCTTTCAAAACACAGAAAAAAAAAAAACCGGGCGGAACTGAGAGAATGTAAAATATATTAATGACATTATCTAAATGCAATAAAAAGATAAATGAGGCGAATATCAACAAAATTTTTCAGCTTTCAATTTCTCCGGTGGCTATTTTAATCCCGTTTTGGCTACCGCTTTAAAGTGAGGCTGTCGTGGTCATACAAATATTGAACACATTATTGTCTATTGGATTGACGCCTGTGTGGGAGCCAACTTTTAAGAAATTTTTCCAACTTTTAAGCAATTTTTCCAACTTTTAAGAAATTTTTCTAACTTTTAAGGAAAATTAGGAAGAGCGAATATAAATAACAACGAAGAGCACAATTTTCACCCTCTTGCTGCAAAGAGATATAGAATATGTGAAGAGAATGTTTTTCTGAATAGACAGAGTTACCAACTTTACGTATTTCTTTAGATATTGCCATTAACCCGACCAGAACGACGAACTGAACGAACGACAAATAAACTCAATTAGTTAGCTGACTTTACTAAAGCTCAAACAATCTTTAGCCGCTTTCTATATGGAGGCGGCAAACAACTAATTTCAAGAAAAGGAATTTTTTTGTGCCTACGGAAAAGAATAGCAAACATCTATTTTTGCGAAAATATATATATATAGTAAATTTATGTATGGAGAAACCAGAAAAATATTGAATTGTAATCAATTGGTTGGAATAGCACCATCACAGATCTATCCACTATCTGGTGGAGCACTATTGTTTTTTTTAATTGTGCAACATTTAAAAATAAATTTTTAAAAAATAACTTATGCTTACTTTCTTGCTTTCAGTATGGGTAGCACAAGATTTTTTAACGCGGCTAAAGCTAAATTGGAAGAGGGCTTGATTATGGTAAAACTTTTTGTCAAACATGATCCCACATTACCTTTAGAAGATCATAAAGATCGTGTCGAATATAGGAAGAAAACATTGATCCTACTATCCATATGGAAACCGGTCATCGGCATAACGTATTGTGGGCGAGTTCAGCACCCGTGCTATCTTATGTCGGCATGGTAGTTTAAATCAAGTAATAAATAAATTATGTTTTTGCTTTGATTTAAATTTTTAGAATGCTGGTGTGCGTTCCGGCATTTATACCTGGTCCTACATCAAATTCATAATTCACATAAATATGAAAATTATATATGAAAAGATATTTTGGAAAGTTTACGGGACATATGCAAACATTTGCTGAATCGAAATTATATAGCAGCTAGTGACGCTTATCTGGAAATGGCTATTGGAAATACGCCCTGGCCTATAGGAGTCACTTTCATTCAAATTTATTCTTCGGCGTTTAGGCTCGGCCCCCGCGGTTTATATATTCCATTTCGTCAGAGCACTTACGCACATGCAAATAATAGTAATAACAATATTTTTCGTAGAAGCATATTTGTAAACATGGTTTGTCTTTGAATGTTTTACGAAGTCCGCATACCAATGCAAAAAGTGCTTTTTTCAGACGCGCTCATTTAATTACTCTCTTAAGTCGCCAAATTCGAACTATTTTTAAGAAATTTTTCCAACTTTTGAACAAAATATACGAAGAGGGCATATAAAAACAACAAGAGCACAATTTTTTCCAACTTTTAAGAAATTTTTCCAACTTTTAACAATTTTTTCCAAGTTTTAAGAGATTTTTCCAACTTTTGAACAAAATATACGAAGAGGGCATATAAAAACAACAAGAGCACAATTTTTTCCAAGTTTTAAGAGATTTTTCCAACTTTTGAACAAAATATACGAAGAAGGCATATAAAAACAACAAGAGCATAATTTTTTCCAACTTTTAAGAAATTTATTAAGGATCTATTAAGGATTAGAACATAGTTAGATTTGATAGTATTTCCAACGCCTCTCACGGTGGTGTTGTCGGGACCCTTATATTTAACAAGCTTTCATTCTCTTTCACTTCTAGTTTTGCGAATAGTGTAACTATTGGAGTTTGCAGATGCACCACTCACACTTCCTTTGGGAAACTCGTGATCATAAGTTGCTATATGCCACCTAATTGTAATGTTTTTGATTCTGCAATTAACAGGTTATTTTCTTTCAGATCCAACATAATTGCATTAATATGTGGTGATTTTAATGCTCACAATGTTTGTTGAGATAGTCGCTTCTCCAATTCAAGAGGCAGAAAAATTCAACATTTTCTTGAAAGCGGCAATTTAGTCTTACTAAATAATGGTGGTCCTACTCATTTTAGTTCCGTCTCTTCTTGCATAGAACTTTCGATTTGTACACCTAATTTAAGTTCTCGAAATTGGCCTTCATTTGCATCCTATTATATAACCCGCGGCTACTCACGTATCCATGTTCCATAGTATACCAAATCTTCTTTACTTAACAACACTGAACGTAACATTTCAAATACCATCCAAACCAATGACTCTTCGATCTGTTTCTTTGATACATTCTCAAAGTCTTTCACTGATGCTCCGAAAAGTCTCTTAAAAATTCCTACCCCCCTAATCCTTAATGGAACACCGCATGCAATCGAGCCAACGCCAAGCTTAGACTCGCTCTAAATAAATGCAGAAGATCTCCTTCTAGAACGCATTTCAAATTTTTGGCCGATGTTAGAAAGGAATATACTTATACTCTCAGACTGGAAAAACATAAAGGTTGGAAACAATTTTGTGAAAATGTCAATAGTGACATATCCATCTCAAGATCTTTGACGCACTGTGAGAATTTTTAGAGGTATCACTCCCTCGTGTCGTTCCTTTCCCTCACAACTCTTTAACAAGTTCTGTGACAAGCTTGCTGGGACAATCCCCTCTGCTTCACCCGATGAGAAGAGTCGTAATTTTTTCTTGAGTATCATATCCCTCTCAGAGCTCGATAAAACTCAAAAGACTCTGGGGCTTAGATGGTATTTGGTAGCCTCAGCGTTTGATTCTGTCAATATCAACACCTTAAAATCCATCCTTCTCGCCTTGAATCTCCCTAGCAAATTCTGTAGCTTGTTATATAAACTCTTTTTCTTTAAGAACATGTTAATTAACAGTGGTGATGTTGTTGTACAAAGGAAATCTTTTATAGGGATCTGTATTGAGTTCACTGTGCTTTAATTTACATATTAACAAAATTTTCAGTTCCCTTCCTGAAAACATCACGATCCGGAGCTACACTGCCGACCTTGTGATTTTTAGTTTCAATTCTGATCCAGATTTATGTGCGCGCAATTTTCAATCTGCCTTCGACATTATTTCCTTTCGTCTTGAACCACTTCAACTCACACTTATAGTCAATCAGACCAAATGCTTGGTCTTTCCCAAAAAAGAAGAGACGCCACGGTTGTTTCTCTGCTCATCTGTGGCTCTTCTATTCCGATTGTTAAAACTTTCGAGTTTTTAGGGTTTGCCCTACACTCGAAAATTTCACCAGCAGCTCAGATTGACAAGAAAGCCAAACAATGTTTTCAACTCATCAGTGTATTGAAATCCATTTGTGGTGTTTCTTGGGGCCCTGACACTTCATGCATGACTAAATTGTATGTTGGCTTAATCAGATCAATATTAGAATACGCTTGTTTACTCTTATTAGACATTCAAAACAAGGACCTCTGAAATTATGCAGAATCCAAATACCTTCGTGCGGCTCGTGAGCGAAGAAGAAGACTATTGTTTTCAAAAAAGTTTATTAATGTCACTTATTAATTATTATTATCCATATTAATACTCTCCCCCATTATGTATTAATTTTTTATTAGCATCTCATTTCTCTGTAGTATTGCCTCTTATTTCCTATGTCCTATTTTCTTACATATGAATGAATTGCCTTTCAAACATCGAGTACCACTTGGGTCTTATGTTCCCTGGTTGCTCCACGTGAATTTACAATCTTGCGTAATGGGCAATCATGACATTGATCATATATAAGCCGCAGTCACAGATCTGCTTGATATAAAAAAATATACCTGGATTTTTGTTTTGTGAAAACTAACAGGCGGGACTGTTATCTGTCTTTGCTTCGCGTAGAAAATCCTTACAATTTACTTATTCTGGACAGTAGTAAATTGGATCATTAGATATGTTACACTGGTGGATTATGAGGAGATTGAATTAACCGAAGGTTCCATTGTCCTTCATAAAATACTTAACAAATTGTGGCAAGAATATTACCAACTGAGTTCACCGAAGACTCTGTTATCATTCATAAAATACTTAGCAGGTTGTGGTAAGGAAAGTTCTACTTAGTTAAACAAAGGCTCTGCTTAGAAATACACTATCAAGCGAAAAGTATGGGGAATTGGTTAGGAAAGCAGGGTCAGAATGTCGACGTTCGCAGCCACTGAAATGCGGCCTAACGCAGAAAAATATAAGTTCGTGCAGTAACGTGGAATACAAAAAGGCGGTGTTTGTATATAGTTTAAAGAGGTTAGTTTCCCTTTTTAACTGGTGAAATGTGTCGACCTCTTTACCGATGTACTCGCATACTCGTCATGCACAGAGGAACGACTTGGCAAAATGACAAAACTTTTTCTAAAATCCAACTCAGCAGGTCATCTGGAGTTGATTTGCTAACTAAAAAAGGAAGAAGAAGAATAGGTGGTTATGGTCAGTCCTGCTTTTAACTTATTTATTGGCTATTGTCCTTGCCCAAAAAGTATATGTGTTAAAAAGTATCAGGTGCAAATGGGCTTCAAAATATTAAAATAAAATCAATTTTACCCACATATAGAGAAATGAAGTTGCTTTGCATATCAATGCAAGTAGTGCGTTGAGTGCAACACTAAGTTAGAGAGTAAAAGTGGGATTAAAGAGCGGGAGCCGAATAAGGCGATGTAGTAATTAAGAAAGAACAGAACTAGTTAAGGGAGATAAAGGGAGAGGCCATCAACGTGGTAGACGTGTCGATCAAGTTAGTGCAGTTATAATGATGGTGGTGCTAGGTCCTTAGATTAAGAAAAGTTAACTTTGGGAAGTAAAGAAAAGGGAAATAAGTGAAATTGAATTAAAATAAAGGAGTCAAAGATTTTAAATCGAAATTAATTTAATATAACTTGATTAATACTTAGAAAATGAAGACAATGGCGTAAGTGGGCTAATATCAAAAGGAAAAAGGGAAATATATAATTCAACCGAAAGCTAACACTTAACCTAAAACACTTAAAACGAAATGTTCTTGTGAAACAAAAACCTGGAGCCACTGAGCTACCCCAGCAGTAGGTTTTGGGCAAAAATAGCCCTTACAGTTCACATAGAGACATGTATGCACATTTAGAAGTAAATAAATGAATTCGTAACTTTTACGTATTTGAATATATTAAATTATTTTATATTTTTAATTTTACATATTTTAATATATTAATATTTTAATGTATTAATTATTAATTAATTAAATAAATAAATTAAGGAGGAGGAAATGAAATAGAAAGTAGTTTTTCTTATATATGAGAGGAATTTAGCTTCGGGGTTCTCGTATACAACTTTGGGTTCTTCCATAGACATCATGGACCGGAGGAAACCATTAGGTACGGCAGAGCAGTGAATGGCCCCGGGCTGAAAATATGCCCGTGTATATAAGATGGGTTTCGTCCGTCTATTCTTGTAAGCGTTAAGTACGTGCTATTCTTTTAAGTGTAAGGTTTTATGAGTGATTTTTTATTTTTTTCGTAGGAATTTTTTTAAACTCCATTTTTTATTTCGAAATTTTTTTTTGTAAAGAAGAAAAAAGATGGCCTTATCAATATGAAATCTCCAAAGTTCAATTCCCACTTCGGAATTTCTGATCGGCGAGAAAAGTTTAACTACGACTCCAATGACCACACATAAATCCTGTTTTCATACAATGATCGTTAATTAATATTGTTTAGGTATGGAGTAAATATGAACTAAGCCAATGAGATATACCTTATATCCCTAAATTAACAAAAATTTGTTCAACTTCAATGTTTATATGCGACCTGATTAAAGTGTTTTTGAATAAATTTTGTGTTTCTAAAACTTGAAACTTAATCATTTAAGATTTTTCGATTTGGCACAGCTGTAAAATAGTTTTTTTTTTGGATCTTGTTTTGTGTTTCATTTACAACTGTTTTCCTTATAGTTGCAACTCTGAACAATCAATACTAATTCAAAGTAACCCACATAAGAATCAATAAGCAGGCGGCAGCAGTCAAGAGAACCTAATCATGTGAGCAAATTGGCTGGCGATTGTCCCCAAATACGCTTTTTCAATTAGGTGAAATTTGACGACAATAAAATTGATATCAATAAAAAAAAAATTTACACTGCACCTACATTAGTTTTGTTCCCCTCTCGTAAGTGGGTCAGTCGACAGACGAATGCATAGAATAGAGATGGATTGATATGATTTGAATTGCAAAAGCACAATTTCTTTTTTTTTATTTTCAATTAATGGCTATTATTTCCCACTTATATTATCACTCTCTTCATTTTACTTAACTTCATTTTAAAATTTTCAAATAAATATTTTCTTTAAAAAATAAAATAATTCATCGTGTCTAAATAACCTAAATGCGGTAATAGTGGCCTGGGGTTGCGCGTGCTTGAGTACTCCAGAATATATTTGTAAACTTTTAAATGTTCAAAATTTAGACAACTTGACAGATCAAAAACAGCCACACTTCACTTTTTGATTTTCTAATAAGAATTTTGTAGAATTATTACAAAATTATATAGGATTAAATGACATCTGTGCTGAAATTTTTAAGAAAATATTACTAAAAAGAAGACTGTCTGCCCAAGAAAACAAATTTGCAAAATCTTTCATATAAATGTCGGAGCTGTAAGTATATATATTTAATGCAAACAAATATGTACATGAAAATCATTTTACCATGTTCGAATTTTGGTGGAAGGGATGAACATTACTTCATAAAGCTACCGAAACCCAAGTTATTAATTTTCGATGATGAGTCTTCTGAAGAAGAGACAGACGTACAAACACCAACGAGTACCGCTCTAGCAGCAATTCCAACGAACGTACGTATTTCCGAATCAGCGCCAGCATTACTCAATCTACGAACACAAGGTACCGATTACGAAAATGTGATGGATTAGTAAAATATAATTAAATCCATTTCAGGGACTTCATCTCAATCCGATGACGCCGGAAAAAGAAAAACTCTATCGAGCAGGAATTTAGATGCTTTAAAAAGCGGCCATGCTTTCGTAAGTTTTACGGCAATGCTGCATCTGCGAAAAGGATCACCTGTTCATTTTAATTTAGACTTTCTTTATTAATTTTATTATCATCATTTTGAAAGATTTATCTAGTCATACCACCTGATGGTGGCTACGGATGGCTTATTATGTTTGTGTCATTTCTAAGCCAAGTGGTTGTGGACGGTATTATATTTGCTGGAGGCATTATGTTGCCCTACATAGCTAACGATTTTAATGAAACCCAATCTGAAGTGATACTCATAATAGCGTTGCAAGTTGGTACGGTTTTTATATATATAAAATAACTAATTCTCATTTCTTTTCAATTTTAAAAAGGGTTTTATTTTCTCGCTGGCGCCGTATCCAGTGCCTTTGTCAATAAGTATGGATTTCGTTTGGTAGCTTTGATGGGTTGCTTAACGTCGATCACTGTACTATCTATATCAAGTTTCAGTCCTAATAATATTATGATGATTATATTCTACAGTTTAATAGGTACGTAGCTATGTCTAATTTCGTAATAAATGTATCCTTTCTTTTCAATTATTTGGCATTTAGGTGGTCCCAGTTTAAGTATGATTTGGGTTTCTAGTCAGTTAATTGTCGGTTATTATTTTGAAAAATATCGGCCGATTGCCAATGGAATCTCTTGTTCTGGAGCTGGGGCAGGCGTTGCTTTATTCGCTTATTTAAATAGCGTTTTGCTGCCTGAAATAGGTTGGCGAAATACTATTCGCGTACACACTTGTTTCCTGGTCGCAGTGTTTATACTAGGCATCGCTTACGTTGAAGTCACCCCTTCTCGAATAGGCGTAGTTAGAGCTGTAAGTTGGAAATTAACTTTGGTTGGGCCTTAAAACTTGCACTGTTTAAATTTATACCATTGTGTGAATTTGCACGCCTTTAGGGAAACAATGGCAATTGAAAAGTAGAAGACTTAAGATTTTTTTGAGCAATGTTTGTTGTAAAATATTCAAATACCAATCAATTCTAAGCCTTATTTCTCAGAGTCGGATTCGAGCGAGTCACAGGACGATGAACTTGAACTATTGTCAACTGTAACATACAGAAAAGAGAGTAACATTATGACAATTGATCAAGATCTCGAAGAAATGTTGGGTAATTGTAAATTATTTCCTAAATTAAAAAAAGCAATATTTAAAGGTGAAACCATTTTATTTTTTCAGAGACATATCAACCAGTATCTTCCAAAAAAAAGGGCACTATTTTTACAAAATGTTGCCCCTTTCTATCTGGATATTTGAGAAAGAAAAAAGAAGAAAGACAACTCCCAAAAGGCTTGATTTTTAAACCCGACCCATTAGAAAGAAAAGACATTTTTTATACAGGACCTGTCGAATATGCTGGACTTGAGAAATCGGTCAATCGTAAAGCCAGCGTTATGAAGGAAAGGAAAAGCCTTTACGTAACTTTGGAAACAACACACAAGACGGTTAACTATATGAAACTTCTTAAGATTAAAAAACTTCTTCTCATTAATTAAGTGTAACAATTTCTAGGCACGTTCTATTGTAAATACGTTGTCAACTCTCGATCGCGCCTCTCGTTACACGGATAAGCGGCGCACATACGCGGAATTGAAAACAACCCGTAGATTCCCCTTGCTAGCCTTTTTATCACCGAAGAATTGGTTAAATCCCAAAATAAAGAAGGCTTTCAGTTTACTATTTGACTTTCGTCTCTTGCAAATGAGGCAATTCAATGTATTGCTAGCTTCAGCTTTCCTATTTCCGATGGGTTTTAATATACCTTTCGTTTATTCGACGGGTAATTTATTTCATTATTTTCTTTTTCCTCGTCTTATACTTATCACCAAGTTTTTGCGTCAAATCAACTTTGCTATATGCAGCCATAGAATGTTTTGTGAGATTTAATAAATTTTCGAGTTATATAGCTAGAAATTAGATTGGAATTTTGGTGAAGAGTATTTGAAGTTCGGTCTGGGTGAGACGTAAGTTTGCCTCCACTACTTTTTAATTCCGATTTATTTTTATAGCAAGAGTGCAGATAGATCTGAAATATGCGCGCTTAATTACTCCGACTATAGGATTATCGAATTTTGTCTTCCGCATATTATCCGGATGTGTGGCCTTCAAATTCCGGGAATATACCACAGTTATCTGCGGCGGTGGCATGGCCTTTGGTGGTGTTGCCGTACTTGTAAGTGCTTTCTATGGCATCAATGTAGTTTGGTTTCAATTTGTCTACGCTACGTGTTACGGTGTCGCTCCAGGTTAGTTTTACCCGAAAAATATGTGAATTAGTTGCAACAGCTGCCTGATGGCGTTTGTGTTGATATTAATATATAGTCATTAATCAAGACGTCGTTTTAACGCCGCTATATATATATCTATTCGTGCGTTCCGTCCGTGATTAGTTCTCCGCAACAATCTCACAATGCCAATAACTAACATTGAAATCTCTATTATTTACGCTGCCACATTTATCGTAATAAGAGTAGTACATAGTTCTTAAGTATAATTTCCGGATAGCAGAAGTTCCTTAATCATTGTTCAATTTAATGTTTATAGATTTATGTTTTTGTACTTTTTCATTTACGTAAGCTTGTTATTCCACATTACGTGCCATTATCTACGTCCGTACAGTTGGATTGGAAAAACTAACAAATGCCTTCGGTTTAACTGCTTTGGCTATGGGTTTGGGCGTATGCTTAGGCACCACCGCCGCTGGCGTCATGTTACAAATGACTGGCAGTTATACTGTACCATTCGCATTTGCTGGCATTTGCATCATCATCTCTGGAGTTTTAAAGTTAGTTCTGCCCATCATGAAATGCAAGTGAACTACATGAACCCTTCACGTTGTTACCTGTTAAGTCTTAAATGTAATAAAATTAAAATATTGTAATTCTTTGAATAAAAGCGCAATATGTGAAAACACATTTTCAAGATTTAGGGAGATTTACAATTTGCGTCTTCCAGGTGGTACCAAGTTTTTGTAAGAACTATTTATGTTCCGATCACAAATCTAGGCTGATTTGTGCTGTAAACAGATACATACACATGCGGTCATTTCGTCTTACACGAAATATTAAACAAGACGCACCTCTTGTCAAGTTTTTAAGAGTATTACTCAAGCTATCTACTGTTGAAGGATGTGCCACTACCGCATTTTGCATATTGGAATGATTTGAACCTTTAATGATTTCAATAGTAACAGTATTCCATTGGCTTGCCATATTTACCCTTGAACGCCTGCTTAGGTAGAACATAGCAGAAGCGAATTTTCTGTTCACTAAATTGAACACAGATTGCTGGCTCAAGAAATGACATTGTTAACACCATGATGCTGCTATACAGAATTAATCATTCTAACATTGTACACATAAAGACGATGTTCTTGACATTACATATAGTTAAAAGGAGTATAATATGCGCATAATACTTTTTTTGTTAATGTAAGCATAACTGATCATTTTCCCACGGAAAAACATTGCTTAGTTTTTGCATAAATAGCCACTAAAATTCTGGCATTATTGTCAGTCGATTACAAACTGACCACTGTTTAATTTGCTAGTTTAGTTTCGCGCCTTCCTTCAAGCTCCAAGCGCTTGAAAGGAAACACAAAAGCAAGCATGAAAATGCGTGTCAATCAAAATTTATGTGTTTGGAGATCAACACCATATTCACATCTTAACGCATGTTTTCTCTTTATTATTGTGAACATTATAGTAATAAAAGCAGTAGGAAAAAATAATTTCCTCAAAAAATTTGTTAAGTAATAAATTAAACTACATTAATATGTAAATAAAAGAGTTTTGTAAGATAAGCGCGTAGGCGGTCTGTCAATCTGATTGCACCATCGTCAATGAAACAGTGTCAACGTCCGAATTACATAAAATAGCAGAACATGCGGATTGCTTAAATTAGCGGATGCTAATCATTTTTTCTTTCCATAATTCTGTTTTCTGCTGCTGTTAAGTAGACACATCAAACGGCAATAATAAGAAGGAAAACTATAGAGAGAGAAAGCTCAACGTCCAACTGTGTACACCAAGAGTCACTTTGCTTCAACAATTCTTCCATTCATGTTCATTACAACTTTTAAATAGGACCAAAAACCTCAAATTAACTTTACCTGAGTAAAAGAATTCGGTTCTTAAGAAAATATATGCTACTCACACAATAAAAAGATAATTACAAGCAAGTTAAATGAAAACGTGTACAATTATAAAGCGTGTGATTTAACTAATAAAACCAGCAAATAACAAAAAAAAATAAAAACAAGAACAACACAAATGTTCAGCAATAAATGCATATATTTTATACTACAAAAAAAAAAAAAAGAAACAAATAAAAAATACATACATATATACTAAGGCACTAAGCCATGTGATTATTTTTATTCATGATTTATTTTTTCTTACTTATATTTACTAAGTACACAGAGTGCAGATATTGAAACCGATTGAACTCATTCCAGAAAATACCTATTGTTATCAACTTCGCTTTTCTCAATACGGTCCGCATCACTACATCGTGGATATTCTTTTCAAGAGAAATTCACTTCAAAATTTTTTTAACTTTAAGTTTCTTTATTTACAATCTATTTCTTTAAGGTAGGATTACTTACATTTTACTTTGGAAATACTCTTGACTTCTCAACTCTAATATTCTTTCTCGACTCAAATGTTCTTGTACGACTCACTGTTCCGACTATCTCTGCCTTCTGCAAATAGTCTATTTATATACATTTTTACAAGGATGTTACTATTACCTAACTTCATGGCTTCATTTTTAATCCGTTGACCTGCTTTTACGCTAATCGTTTTCCGGATGTGCACCTGGGTTTTTCCATGTCTGCATACCAGGAACTAGTAAAGTGAAGTATATGAAAACGGTGTCAACGGAGGACTGAAACTGCTAATAATCTCAAAACTCTTTATTTTCTTGTGGATAATCCAATAAAGATGAAAGGAGAAATGCATTGACGATTTAAAAAGGTCGAAGCACCTACGTAGATGTTTATACAAAATTTATATGTCGTCTGCAGAGTACATGGTAGTGAGTGTAAGAAACAAGATATTATGGATCACCCAGTGAGCTTTCAGGAGTGGCAAAAAGAGAATCGCAGGAGCTTCACAAACTGATAAATATTTATAAGTATTTTTTTATTATTATATGCTTATATGGATATAAGTTTAAGAATAAACTCAAAAATGGCCCAGAAGAGTATACCATACTACGTTTGAGAAACACAGAGGTGAGCGCAGAGGAAATGGTAGTAAGACGTGAGGCTTGGAATCAGCGGTCGGATACAGGTAGTTAATGCCTAAAGAATTCACAATAGGCGAACAAGCGACGAACACGCATGAGTTTCTTCTTCTTTGCATTGTTACTTCGATGAATAAGTTTACTTTTTAAACTCCGGCCATTTCTACCTTAAGACAATGTGTACCTTATTTGAGGTTTTCGCAAACGCAGAAGTGGTATTCTGCAATGGAAACAAGAATCTGTAGTTTCTTCCTATATAAGCAAATGTAGTATTAATGACGTGCAACAGACTGCAAGCTAATCTATATCGGAAACACAAACTTCACTTTTTAGTTGCAGTACTATCTCGAAGAAAGAAATGCCAGATGTTTCTAATGAATAAAAATACATATCCGTCTGTTTCTAAATTTGTCTGTCCGCTTCTTGTAATGCGCCTATTCTCCTTTCTCCATTCCGCCTAGAACACTTAGTTGCACCTGCTTCTTTAGCAGCACATTAAAAGTCTGTTCTAATTCACTACTGCATACAAATAATACAGTTACGAAAATCCCAAATCCAGTTAATGCTAAGTAATTGATTTTTCCCAAGTAATAAATTCCCTAGAGAACATTAGTGGTGCATCGTGCAGCTGCCGGCCGATGAAAAAGATTAGCGGACAAATAGACAGGGAAAACCCAGGTGCTCATTCGCGGTGCGTCACATAGTTGCCAACCGAAGAAAACGATTGGTGGAATAGCAAGTTAACGGATTAAAAATGAAGCCATCAAGTTAGGTAATAGTAACATGCCTATAAAAATGTATATAAATAGACTAAAACTCAGCTGCACATTCGAGGCGCGTCATACAGCTGCCAGCCGAAGAAAACGATTAGTGGAAAGGCAGGTTAACGGATTAAAAATGAAGCCATGATCGTAACATGCTTGTAAAAATGTATATAAGTAGACTATTTGCGGAAGGCAGTTTAGGCGCACGAGAACATTTTAGTCGCACGAGGCAACAACATTTGAGTCGGAAAAGAATTTTAAAGTTGAGAAGTCGAGAGTATTGCTAAAGTTAAATGTAAATAATCGTAGTAAAGAGTGGATTGTAAATAAAGAAACTTGGAGTTAACAGAATTCTGAAGTGCATTTCTCTTGAAAATAATATCCACCATCTAGTGATACGGACTCTATCTGAGAAAAGTGGAAATTTGTAACAATACAATTAAATGGTATATAAGCAGACAAAAAAAAATTTTTTTTCGACTTTATTTATCTTTTAAGTCCGCTTTTCAAGGCAATGACTCATTTTAGACTAGGTTTGAAGCTATTAGATACCAAAATATATGTAGAATTGAAAATAACCGCATTTTGCCAGATGGGCCTCTAACTATCAAACTATTGCTTTTCAATCGTCTTTATATCAGTGTGTGGCACGTTCGTGTCGGTGATTAAAGTTATATAGATTTTACAAAATTTGGCACAAATTGTACGCATTGAGATGTAGATTGTGTAACATGTGGTTTTATTTTTTAATATTTGTTACAAATACAACCCTGTGGACGATAGGGTTCTTAATCTCGCTCGTTGATAAATAAATGCTGCTTAGAAGGAAAACTTTGGACAACTTATTTAGAAAGGTTGATTTTTGGTTGTGAGTCAACGAGAGTTGAAGAACGAATAGGAAAAATAGGAAAAAGACACTCGGATGTAGAAAAAGGGTGTGCATTATAAAAAAAGAAAATTTATAAATACTTCTTTTTAAAATCTCGGAATGTTTATTTCAATGTTTGGATTGGTTTTTAGTTTTTTTTCGGGAAGATCGAAGTGTAAAGTCCGTAATTTCGTCTATTCGGAAACATTATTTTCAATTCTGTTGGCAGGGTAGGACTCAGCGGCTACTCCAGTCGTCGTTATTTACTTGATATTAATATTCCTTACCTGAATAAAAATCATAATATTTCTGGACCTTATAATTCAATTTTCTCTTATTAATGAAGTTATGACACTAACTAAAACACATAGTTGGAATAATAAAGGAAGAGGTGCAGTTGCCCACAACAAACCTAAAGGCTAAAAATTAAAACTCCTACACCTAAATTGAATGACCTATCGTCAGTGATCATGGGACGGAAAGGATGGTATTCTTCGAAATAACGAATTTCATTTCGAACACCTGTTATCTAGTCGGCGGTTCGATCTTGAAGGAAGAGGATGTTCAGTCTTCTACTCCACGATATCTCTGTTAGAAATCATATTGGGGTTGCAATCGGTTAATTAATCACATTCGAAGGATGTCAGCTAATTTATTTCGAATGTGATGTTTACATTCTATTCCCTTCTTATGGAGTTCTTACTTATTACAGCGTCCCTATGACAATTACAAGAAAATAACGAATTGCTTACTATAAAAGAAAATGAGTGGAAAGTAAAATATACTTATTATACTTTAAATACATAGGTATACCTTATAACAACCAAGTCCTGCGACTTTGGTCCTTATAAATGGTTTAGAAGAAAAGAAAACAGCAGTCAACCGGAGAAATATAGCGATAGTCGGCGCTATTGTAATAATTATTACGAAAATAATTGTAATGAAAATATTTTTTATCGGAAAAAATGTTTAATAAATCGAAAAGAGTGAAAATAAATGAACTCAGAATTAAATAAGAGTACGGACAAAGTGAAGATAACAGTAAGAACACAAAAAAAATTTCAGAACTTAAAAAAATAAAATAAAAAGAAAGCTATGACAAATAAATCTATCGTAATTTGTAATAGAGCAATAGCTCATTAAACTTTATTAAAGTTACTGTCACACAAGACAAATAAAGATGTTGACGCGATATGTTTGCCAGTGATAAACAGTACGTTATTTAAATGAAATATAAAAACAAAGTAAATGAATAAAAAAAAATATAAAAACAAAGTAAATACATATTTATATAAATACATATTTATATAAATACATATTTATGGGAGGAATCGTTTTGAGTTCGCATGTCCTTCGCCTTTTAGGGGAAGTGTTAGGTTAAGCTAGTGTTAAGATTGAATTTCTATATTAAGCGGTTTGGGAAAACAGCTGTTTTCTGATTGGGATATGGTAAGGTTGGCAAAAGGCAACTTTGAAAAAAGTCCAAATCAGGTGAATTCCATCGTCGTCTGAGACGAGGGAGGCAACTTCCGCCTTACGCTTCTTCTTTTTCCACATGTAAATATCTTGGTGTTCAGGTCTCTATAAGCTTGTGCAGAAGGAGCAGTTTTCTAATATTAAGATATGTCGAAAGACCAGAGCCCAGAATCTGCAGCGATAACTGAGATATCCTATCATATCTCCGCTTATTGAAGACGTATTGACCATACTTATTAACGATAACCTGCAATTTTTCGTTAGAAGCGTTATTCAATTTACCATATACACATGTTCCGTATGATATGAGCGGCACAACAAGACGTACAATTAATCTTAATTTGGTGAAGATAGGAACGTAACATGAGGAGAACTATAGTTTTTTTTTAAATTTTTGTGGATTTGCATAACCATTTACATGTTTAGAGTTGAGTTTAAAATCAAAGTTTCTGACTGCATTAACAAACTCAATATCATTTTACTGCATGGTAAAGAATAGGAATCGTAGCCTGTGAGCAACATTATAATGGCTTTGATTTTACTTGAATTTAAACGGTTGTTACTCAGAGTTAGATTTCCAAAAATAAGCACTCACTATTTCAGTCTGAATTTTGCACACTGCATGGCTTCTTCTTACGCCTGCTTCCTGGAGATTATTCCAAAGCACCTTAGGAGGAAGACAGACATCCAACTTCGTATTAAAATAGTCTTTTCCTTTCCAGTGTAACCCTATTGTTGCAGTTACGGAAAGCCTCATAACTAATCGCATTGGGAATTACGAAGTATAATTGCAGTTTTGACATCACTGGAAAACTATGGCGGTTTGGAGGTAAGAGCTTCACACATCTTCAACGGGGCATCTTCATTCAATAGCGACGACGGGCAATACATTAAGTAAATAACTTGTTATTAACACCGGCAATGCGCAAAACATTGCTTCAGCAAATTTGCGAGGAGGCACACAATAGCGGCTGCATATCAGTCGACAAAAAATCACTATAACTAAACAGCGTCCGTTTATCGGTATCGCAAATGATATCAATACCGGTAATAAGAACCAACATTTCGTGATCAAATATACCACCCACAGGAAATTTGTCATATTGAATTATTAGGGAACTATGGGGAACACAAATGAGGTCCACAACAGACGGCATACAATGCGAGGCATACCGCGTGTGCCAGGAGTTCACTAAATGCAACCCGACAGTTGATATCGGGCCACACAATTCATTGGAACATGAATCATCTAATCTAGACGCTAATCAACGTTCAAATCACAACAAAGTATTACGATTTCAAAAGACATCGAGACTCCGTCTAAAACATGAAAAATATTATCCAAAGAATTAGACCTATATGGATTGCATACGCACACGGCTAGACATTGCGCGTCATTGCCACAGATATTCAACCGCACTGTCATTTGCAAATCTGAATACAGTCTTATAGTATAAATTCTGATTAATGTAATGTATAGTTTAAATTCTAAGTCCTGACATGACGACCGACATTATAAATGCTAATTTAGCAAAACTTGTTATCGACGCGCGACTTGAATCACGTCTCCGTTATACAAACAACATCAACTAATAAGAAATGCAACAAATAATTGAAGGTGATTCGCAGCTTCCTTGCATTCAAAATAGAGTTCTGAGTGCGTAACTTGTCCAAAAGTTTTTCTCCACCATAACTGAAATTGGTATTAGTTAATTGAAACCGGGGGTTGAACTTATTAGGCACCATTATCCCACACTTCTTCGGCATTTTATACTCAATGACAGATTTTACTTTTTCCCTCTTATTGTCACCACAACGATCAATCATAACGAGTCCGTCGTTTTTAGAGTGAACATTCGAGATTTTTAAGCTTTTAGGATCCACATTTTTGTTTAGGTCACTATCACTATTTTGCTTGTTCTTGGGCTTAAGTATCAACGGAGCCTCATTCTTAATCACTTGAAATTTGATTTGAAATATGAGCGAATGTGGATTGGCTTGAATGCATACTTCCACTAATTTCCTCTGTAGTGCTGCTCAATTTACTACCTAACGACCGGTTCAAAGCAACTCCCGTCTTCATATTTTTGCTCACTTTATTATTTTGCAAATCACTAACTCCGCTAAAACTTCCCAGGCCTTTCATATTCTCACTAAATTGATAGAAAGCCTTGACGGTCCGTTCGAATGTCTTCTAGAAGCTCAATAAAGTGTTCAAATTCTCACCCATAAGGCACTCGTAGTCTTCTATCCATTTGGCGACATGTTCCTCACTTTCCTTCAGCTCCGTCTTCAGCCCGGCTTCCCATTCCTTTTTGTATTCAATCAGTCTAACTCTATTCTTATCAACAGCGTATAACTCCTGTCCAATGTGGACACCTTTATCCCAAAAAATTGTATTTTCCCAACATATTTGAGGAATACTTATGAAGCCCACTGCATTTGGTGTTCACGCGTTGCACTTTACCATAAACGCGTTGGCACCGCACACCGGATTCGGCCCCTATCGCAATCTTACAAGACGCACATAACTCCGCTATAGTGCCGCAATATTCCATACGCAATTACCACAACTTCAAGTCGCACAACAACGGAACAAATGCATACCAGTAAAGTATCAAATAAGATAGTAAAAAGATAGTTCGAAATCAAAATTATAAGCACCGAATTTATTTGTTATTACTTAAAAAGTACACAAAACAGTCGCGCGCTTAAGCAAACACATCCCATTGCACTCAGAGTTGCCAGATGTTATCTCTAATGTACATAACAACATTACTTAGTTCCAGCTGCTATTACGTCGCTATTTCATTATTAATTTCATCATCTCTAATGAACCCGAAGTTAAACGAATTCCGTCAAATTCACCCATACCGAACTGTATGAGGCGAATATCAAGAACATTAGTAATCAATTGCAACAGCAATCTGCTTTGCATAATCGACCACTATTGCAAACGAATGCTACAAAGCATACGCTACCTTCGCTTGTTGCACCCCCAGCTTTAACTTATAAAATCACTGACTTGGTAGAGAAGGCTACAAATAAAGTTTCGAAACAGCAGCAGCAAACGCAATCGCAACAAACAGCGGCTCAGCGCAAAAGCCTCTGATCATCGAACAAACACATTCATAAGGTCATGAACTACCGCACATTGAAGGAAATCTATAGGTAGACGGGCAGCTGTATGTGATCACCGTCGGCTGTTGGGAGAGTGGGCAGCCGAACAGTCCAGCCGCCGACGTACCCGTAGGCACTGAGGAGCATCCGCTCCGCCAAAGCCTTCTCCGCCCACAGACTACTTCAGAAGGCGTATCATCAGGTGTGATCACCAACATTTACACAAACAACGTGAACGGCAATAGATGGCTATCGCGGTTAACACAAAGCTGTTACAGATGCAACTGCCGCAACAAACTCAGCACAGAAATACAACACAACAACAATTACAGCCATAGCGAACCATGATTACATCATAATAGCGTCACCAATAACTTTAAACAACAGTCTTATAACAACAAAATCATCAACAGCCTCGACTATATACCCCAACAAGTCTCGTGTAACAACAGTTTCAAACAACGGCGTTACAGTAACAACAAGATCATCGAGAGCATCAACATATATCAACGGCAACAGGTGGCTAACGCCGCTAACACAAGACGGTTTCTGCCGCAACAAACTCGGTCCAAAATCTCACACAACACCAAGAACAACAGCAACGACAATCCGTGAGAATTCATGGTTATTACCATTAACAATTCCACCATCATACAAACAACGACAAAATCACAGCAATCACAGCACAAATCACAGGTCACTCACAGCCAAGGGTCTGTCAACCAAATCTGCGCCCGTAGTGGCCAATGTTGACACAACCCGTACCTCCCTGGCCAACGGTCCGGCTTCTCAACGTCGGAAAGCCAGATGTACCAGAACGCCGAATGACCAACGACCACCGGCCAACGATCCGATACGCCGATGTGGGAAAGCCGAGGATAACAGAGCGGCAGTAGGACACTCCACCAATGGGAGGCGAGTGCCATGCCCGATGGCTCTACACTACTTCAAAATCGCAGCACCCTGCCCTGCCCAGGCAACAGGCTCTGCGCCATTTCAAATGATAGCACCCTGCTCTGCCCAGGCAACAGGCCCTGCGCTATTTCAAATGATAGCACCCTGCACTGCTCAAGCAACAGGTCCTGCGGCCATATTTCGGCGCACAACTGCAGATGCAGCCACCCACGCAACCTAGTAGCGGTATCGGCAAGCGCCATGCAAAAATCAACAACACCCGCCACACCGAAGCCGAGGATCTGTGAGGACCCAAAGTCGTTCTTCATTCTGCCCTCACGGATTCTCCGTCTCTGGTGAGGGGAAGGGACTGGTAGGGTTAAGGATAGGTTAAGATAGAAAAAAGGAGTAAATAGAATAGATTAAGATGGCAGTAGGGATAGACTAAGATAGCGATAGGAATAGATTAAGATAGAAATAACATAGAATAGAATAAATAAAGGTAGAAAATATGAATAGAATAGAATAGATTAAGATAGCAGTAGCTAAGATATTATTATTTAACGTGAAAGGCATAAAATATCAACGTTCAGAAAAGAAGGAGCAAGTCCTTGTAAAAATAGAAATTTCTTGTGTCTTCCTTCCCTGGGCCGGTGAGCTGCTCCAGCCTATGGAAAAGGGACGAAACGTCTTCACAGTACCTAACATAATCATACATGTATACATATTGTGAGGAGCCAAAGTCGTCCCTCGTTTTGGCCTCACGGGTTCTCCGTCTGTGGAGAGGGGAAGAGAGTGCGAGAATAGGAATAGAATAGGACTAGATTACGAATAGAATAGGAATAGAATAGGAATGGAATAGGAATAGATTGAGATAGAATAGGAAAAGAATAAGAATAGTTTAAGTATAGGTTAAGAGTAGAGTAGGGAAGTTTAGTTTAAGTAGTCGAGGTTAGGCTCTCGAGCCAAGAAGTCGAGTTTGAGACTCGAGAGTAGAGGTTTGGCCCTCGAGTCAGTAAGTCGAGTTTGAAATTAACAATTGTCGCGATACTGCGGTTTTTTTTTTATATTTTAATATTAATTTACTGCAATTCGCCAAATGTAACGGAAATATTAAATTAATAAAAGGAAAGAGCAAGTCCCTGCAGAAAAATAGAAATTTTCTTGTGTGTTTTCCTTCCCTGGGCCGCTGAGCTGCCCTGGCCGAAGGAAATGGGACCGAACGTCCTCACAATATAAACTATTACGTACGTCCCATTTTAATTAATGTAAAGAAATTGAAATTGTTTTTGCTATTGAAAGTAATATGAATTGAAAAGAAAAAAATATGTAAATATGTGGTAAAGTTTTTTATTTGTATGAGGGGCAAGCGGGATTTCCCAATCGGTAAGGTAGCCTACAGAATAGCCCAGGGCCTATTATCTGCCCGTTCGGTAAATAGGTTTGGCTAAAACACATGTATTTGTTTTAGTCTGCGGAGTTCCCGTGGGATTAAAATTTATTTCATTACACGATATGTGTCCGCAGTATGTGGGAACTACTCTCCTTTAGGATTAAAACGCCTTTTCTCGCTCCTTAATCTTCTTCTATTCTACCCTCGAAGTTTGGCCGACAATGAGTGCAGGGGGTAGATTCCAATTACAAGCATCACCGTCGGAGCGGGGTAAAGACCAACAAGCATAACCGTCGGAGCAGAATTTCATATCTAAGTGCAGACGACGAGGATTGCGGACGTAAAGAGCCACAGACATCACCGTCGGAGACAAAATTAAAAAAAATTCTTGTTCTCCTACACTCAAAAGCAAGGCTAGGCGATCTCAACCTAAGATGGGTTAGAAACTTACCGTAGTAAGTTTAAAGATCGTCTCTCTGGTTCGCTGCGGTATTTATACAATGCCAGCCAGAGTTGCTGGTGCGTAATTTCGTAATACTACGGGGACATATGATCGGGTGCAATTTTACCCATAGTGGGTAAAACATATTATATAGCTTAGATATCTCAACATGCTTAGCTATGCCTATTCTATAGCAAGAATTGAATATTGCAGAATATTAAAGATTACTCTATTAATCAAACCGTCCTTACAACTCGCTTTACAACTCATTCATCCACAATTCCTATTGAGAGATGGTTGCTGCCTTATTGATTGGGCAACCAGGTCTGTAAACGATACCGTTTAGTCCATTGTGCAAGTAAAAGGCTGCACATTACAATCAAGTGTTTTTTGTTTCAAGCATAAATGATCTACATGGTTTTAAGCGTGTAGTCATGTCTTATATATATATGTGTGCATGCAATATATACTGTGAGGACCCAAAGTCGTCCCTCGTTTTGGTCTCATGGTTTCTCCGTTTCTGGTGGGGGAGAGTGCTAGTTTAAGGTAGAGAAGTAAGTTAGAGAAGTTAATAGAAAAGGGATAGAAAGGAATAAATTAAGACTAGGAATAGAATAGGAATAGATTAAGAATAGGTTAAGAATAGGGTAGACTAGAATAAGTTAGTTAAAAAGTTAGAGGAAGTCGTGTTGAGGCTCTCGGAGGAGTCGGTCGCGAGCGGCGACAAGCCGGAATTATTATTTGAATTAACGTGAAATGTACAAAAGAAAGTGAAAAAATAAAATAACGTCCACAAATATAAATTTCTTGTGTTTTCCTGGGCCACTGAGCTACGCCAGCCCCAGAGATATGAGCCGCAAAGGCCCTCACAATACTTATGCTAGATGGATGAGTACACATGTTTATATAATATATATGTTATAACTAGGGTTCATACAGCAGACAATGTGAATGGTATATCCACATATATATTTTCAAGCATTAGTGAGCTAATTATATATAATTAAATGTACATATAATGATAATATATAAAATGAAATTAAATTATATAATGTTGCCATTTATATAGTGATAAAACAATAATTAATTTACATGAAGTTAAATCATATAAGTGGCAGATGGTTTGTGGGCGGCAAAATGAGGAGTACTCGATTTTGCACGCCATCCTAGATAACGAATTAGTTGAAATTTTGAAAACAAAATTTACTTCCCGAAGTCCGAAATTCATTTTGAAATCACAAGTTTATCGCTTTTAAGGGTGTTCATTTTGACACACGAATTATTAGAGGAAGAATCGAACAAGTCTAAATTCTCTAAACCTAATATGCATCATGTTTCAGAAATGCTAGAAGACGAAGAGATAGTTGATAATATGGTTGAAGAATACAGAGCAATAACGTGTTGGAATTGTTCGCAAACCAGTCTTCGTTTCAAAGCCTAGCGGATAAACGTCTATACTATTGTTTTGTAGAACCCCGAATATCTTCAAACCAAATTTTCCTAAATGTAGGAAATCTTGAAATAAAACTTATGTGAAAGCCCTCCGAATCGTTGGAGACACATTAGTGAGCAAAGATACACCAATTTTAACTCGATATGTCTCAATCCAAACCATTCCTACGGGGAAATTCAAGTGAACGGTTAATTCGAGGTAATTTAATTAGGTAATCCCGTTTCCTATAGTCCACAGGATTATCAAACCTTACCGTTTTCCTTGAAAAGAATAAAATTAAAGCCAGAATTTTTAATGTCACTTTGGCTGTTCTTTCGATTTATAAAAATCCATAATGCCACTCATGCAAAAAGACTTCTTCCAGAAAATAAAAACCCTTGGCATAGTTTACTGTATCTTTGAAGAGAGCTGACGGCTCTAAACATGCTATAGTAGCAACATGATAATTCCGCCTCTCCAACAAAATGGGAATCGATTTTGTTGGAAGGTTTTGTCTTGCCAAAGATTTTTTTTGTGGATGTCTGAGCATATCCTTGCTTTTTAGTTGTAACGAAAAAACGCGTGGTATCACCGATCACAATTTGAGCGAAGAGAAAGCTAACACGTTGGGGGATGTGATAAGTGTTATTTGGTCTTACAAAATTGCAGGATACGCTCTCTAGGAGCTATAGAGGAATCTCAAAGGCCTTAGTCTTCACTGACTACATTAATTATTAAGCTAGGAATGAGCCTTTACGATTGATTAATGGGATATTGAGTAGGTTACCGAAGGGTGAACTTATCATAAATCTTAAACTGAAACAACTAGCAACTCTTCGCACGCGCTTTCGTCGCTTTTTTTACTTTGTGCGTATAAATTTTGTTGTTCTTTTTTGTTATTATTTAACCCGTGACATTGTGCGGAAATTTTGAAAAAATTACAGCTATATCCGATGAGCGTCGCTATTTAGAGCACCCATCTTCTCCTTCAACGTGCAAAAGACCAACTTGTAGCGTAGCTTGCGGTGCTTCACCTCCCGCTTCACATATATCTGACTATGTTAGCATATTCCTTCCCTTATCAGCATCACCAGCATCAGCATCGGGTCCTTCAGGCTTGCCTTCAAATAATGTCAATATCGTTCCCGACGACAACATAGCGTCTTTTCTTGATAGTCACATTCAACCCAATCCAAGTATAACCAAACATAATAAATCTTCCTCTCTCTCTAGCCCGACTGGTGCAGCTGCAGAGCCCCAAGTTGCAAAAACAAGCAGAGTCGCTCTCTCTATTTTTCCCCATCGTAACGCTTGTCTTTAAATGTCAAATACTAATCGTTCTAATTTGAATGTTGCTCCCTTGATAAGAGCTCCGCCGCGGAAAACAATATTTGTGTCAAGACTGGCACGAGACGCCTCAAGTGATAGCATAAAAAGTTATCTTACTGTAAAATCCCCATATGTTAATCTTAATTGTGTTAGCGTGTTTAAATTGTCTACATTTGAAATTAGCGTTAACATTTTAGTTCCTGCGAAAAATTCTGATATATTGTTAAATAAATCCTTGTGACCACTGGAATTCCCAATAGAGGAATTTACTCCACGAGATAGGCTTCATAACACTAATACCATAGTTCTTCCACTTGCCAAAAAAAAACTGAAAAATTCAATCTGCGTACTTAAATCCAATGAGCACTGAGTTCTCCCTTTCGGTTTTACTAAAACCTGCGTCAAGCCGTATCTGCATTTGTCGGAACTTTTCGTTAACGCTTGCCATATTTTCCGAAAAGATCGATTAGAACGCATTGGTGATGGAGTTTTAATTGCCATATCAGTTGCTTTTGCGTTCTATTTATTGGAATTTCCAACTCCTCCCGACGTCGAATTTACTCCAAGTTGTGTTAAAGTTGGTAATAAACATTTACATACAACTTTTTCTTTAATATCTCCAAACCAGGGTACTTCCATTTATCAAAAACATGCTGCTCTTGCAGTGGTATAGAAACACCGGAACCTGCTAAAATGGTCACAATGTTGGGTGACTGTAATTTACCGCAAGTCATTTGGTATTAGGGTGGTACTTCAAATTATATGGTCTCAACTTCAACATCCGAAAGACGTCGAGTATTTTTCAATGAATTATTTGACCGAAGCTTATTTGAATACAACTTCTTCAATGCTTCCAGTTTTCTCGAACCTATCAAAAATCCAAATGTTCAAGTCCTTGTTAGAGAATTATGGTGTTCATCATAACTTTACGGCTTTTTATTCTCCGCAAGCTAATGCGAGCGAACGAGTAAATCCATCGGCTTTAGCTCCCATCAGAGCATATGTTAAACTCACTCAACGAGAACGGGATCAAAACTTAGCAGTCATTAGTTATGCCTTGAAGTGCTGTTCATTCAGTCACAGGTTTTACACCGTACTACGTTCTGTTTGGTCAAAACATGCTAAGTAGCAGCAAATCATATGCGCTATTACGAGTTCTCGACCGTTCTTCTTCTATATGGACTGAGGAGAAGGTAGAGTTGATTAGAATAAAGGCCCGCGAAATTATTAGAAAAGTATATCCTTAATATGCTACCACCTACAATTCAGCGTTTACGTATCACGTTGGACGAACAGTATTTAATAGGAACTTCACCCGAAGTCGATTATAATAACAAGCTAACCAATCAATTCCAAATAGGCTGCGGTAATAGCTAGGCATTAGTCAAAAAATTATGAGTTCAAAAACCTTAAAGGTAAAAAGTTAGGCATACTCCACCATAAAGACCATCGAACCAACATCTGTTTTGCAACATGTGCTTGTAGAAAATCGCGTTGTTAGTCACGCTCGTTGATAAATAAATGATGCTTAGAAGGAAAATTTTGGGCAACTTGTTAGGGAGTCAAGAATGCCTTTTGAGAAAAGAATTGGAAAAAGAGAAAAAAAATGTCGGATGGTGGAAAAGAGTATGCATTACAAAAAGAGAAAAATGAAAAATATTTCTTTATACAAACTCGAAATTATTTCGGAAAATAATTTTTAAAAAATGTGTATTTGAAAATATCGATTGATTTTTGGTTTTTTTCACATAGATGAATGGCTTAGAACAGAGAAAGAAAGGAAAATAAGTGGAAAATTTTATAATTGTGATTGACTCCATTGATTGATTCTCGAGTCATAAATAAATAAAAGTTCGGTCAAAGTGAAAATAACACTGAAAACATGGAAAAAATGTTAGAACTTAAAAAAATAAAATAAAAAGAAAATCTTTTATATGTATATCTATATATATATTGTAAGGAAGCGTTTTGCTCCCTTACTAATACAAAAACAGAAATAAATGAGTCCACCAATACAAATGAAATCCGTCCGAGTCGTCCGTTGCAGAGGTTTTACCACAACCATCCTCCTCCCGCAGTAGTGTTAAAATTACTTTGTCTTCATATACACACATATATACATACACACACACATGCATACATACAAACATACATACATACACACATACATACTGTGAGGACGTTTTCGGCCCTTTTCCGCGGCTGAGGTAGCTCAGCGGCCCAGGGGAGGAAAAATTACACAAGACGTTTATTTTTTGTGTAGGGACCTGCTGTTGCCTTTATTATCATTCAAATTCACGGCCGAACATAGACTTCAACTTATGACTTAAGAACCAAACTACCACTCACTACTCGCTCGCTCGAGAGCCTCACAACAACGACTTCTGGCTCGTTCGAGAGCCTGGTGACGACTCCTCGAGTCTCAAGCTCGACGGCCTAAAACTAATTTTCTCTATCCTACTCTATCCTATTCTATTCTATCTTAATCTATTCTATTTTATCTTATGCTACCCCTATTCTATTCCTAATCTATTCCTACGCTATTTCTTATTCTATATTAGCCTATTCTTATTCTAGCACTCTCCCATCTCCTGAGACGGGGACCCGTGAGCCCAAAACGAGGGACGACTTTGGGTCCTCACAATACATACAAACATACATATATACACACATACATACATACATACATACATACATACAAACACACATACATACCCACATACATACATACATACATACACATATATACAATCAACATTTAAGAGAACACCATTGAACTGTATTAGGCACATTAGATTGTATAATATATACAAAAAAATAAAATAAAATAATAATAATTAAACAGAAAATACGTCTGTTACCTAACTATTCGCCAAGGGTCACTATATTATTGTAATCACCTCATATATCCCACAACCGTAAATAGGCAAAGCTAGTTAAATATACACTAAACTACATGAAATATACCTAACGGTTAACATAGAATAAGTAGAATGTAAACACGCATAGCAATAAGCAAAGCAAGCAGGTAGATAAGTAGCATGCCTAAGCATAGCATGTAGGTATAAAGGCAAACAAACAGGTTCGACCAGACATGTGTGATCGAACCCAAACCAACACGTATAAGAATAGTCATATAAGAATAGCATTGTAATAACGGGATAGTTTGGTGGCCACCACTATAAAAGAGAGTGTCGCAATACGCTCAGTTTTTTATTGTGTCATAGCCGCCGTCGAGGTAAGTAAAGCACCGACTAGCTGACTTTGACTACTAGGGTTTTTTGTTTGACTTTATGGATAGGGGATGTGCTGGTTTAGCTTAATCGCCATCCCTGAAGGACTAAAAGGACTACTGACTCTACGGATAGGGGATGTGCTGTTTTAGCTTAATCGCCGTCCCTGAAGGACTAAAAGGACTAATGACTCAACGGATAGGGGATGTGCTGGTTTATCTTAATCGCCATCCCTGAAGGACTAAAAGGACTACTGACTCTACGGATAGGGGATGTGCTGGTTTAGCCTAATCGCCCTCCCTGAAGGACGAAAAGGACTACTGACTCCACGGATAGGGGGTGTGCTGGTTTAGCACTTGCGAAGAAAAACAAAAAACATCGGGCCACCCAGCTGGTTTTTCTTTCCGTCTACCACTCTAAAATAAAAAAAAAAACCATTTGTCCCCACACAAAATTAAATAGAATAAATAAAAGAATTAAAATAAAGTACCAACAACCTAAAGGTCCAATCTGTAATAAATTGTCTTGGAACGGACCCTGGAGTGGCTGAGTTATACCCTGCCCCAAAAAACCCCGTTACAATATAATGATTTGAAGATACTTACTATTAAATGTTAAATTGCACTGAAATAACTGCACTAATTGTGTGACCTACGAGTGTTCGCATACACATGTATGAATACACGCAGTTGCATATACATTAACACTATGTCAGAACTATAATAAAAATAAATGTGTATGGGTAATGTTTGCTGCACATAACAACGCCATTTAGTGTCAGTCCTTGTTACCTCATCAACTACATTATTAACTTCACCATCAATGTCCTTATCTGTAGCAGGAAGAAGTTCACGCTATTGATTTTATATATATAACATATGTAATTAATTTGTTTAATACCTAACATAATTTATGTAATGATACGCTTATACTTACAAATTTATCCGTGTCATTTTAGTTATTGATATTGTTTTATGTTCGTAATATGAATTCAAAGGAAAATAAAAAAAATCAAAAAATATATGTAAAAATGCCCTGAAGCTTTTTTTTATTGTGTGAGAGGAAAGCAGGTTGACGGCCATCGGAGGTTGAGGGTCATGGAGTCGGAGACCATAGACAGGGTAGGATACAGAATGATCCGTTCGGTAAGTATATTTCGTTCCTATAGCGGTAAAGCACGTTATTTTTTTAGATATAGCAGTCTGTGAAGTGTCCGGGGAAGTAAAATTCGGACACTACTTAGACTCTCGCATCTAAAAGAATAGTACGTACTTGCCCTTAAATAAATGCACGAACGAACGAAACCTAACTTACCAAACGGGCCCTGGTCCTTTCTGCACCCCATGCTATCTAATGGTCGCCTTCGTCCCATGATGTGTTTGGGAGACCCCGAAGTTGCGTCCGAAGACCGTCGTTACCTACGTTCCCCTTATCTATAGAAAAATTTTTTTTACTTCATTCTTCTTTTTTCAAAATTTAGCAACATTTGTTATTATGTAGTATGTTTAAAAATGATCGATATCGTCATTCTTTTGTTTACTTTATGTATTCCTTTTAATTTAATGTAAAAATGAAAAAAACAATAGTAATGAAAGAAAAATAAATCAACTAAAGGTAGAGAACTAGTATTTTAAGACTAAATCGCGTGCTAGATACACAAATCGATGACCTTCTAAATTTTTGTTGCTCATTTAATTCCAATGATCATAAAAAGTATGCTTGAATTAAATCGGAATTTTCACATAAGGAGTCAAATTTTCCTCAAATTGAACGTAGCCCGCAGAAGAAGTAAATTTTATACATATAAATATTTCAATAAACAACTATAATAAAAATGCCTGTGGAACATAAATGAAGTAAGAAATCGCTAGGAACTAAATGCAAAGTATTTGATAGAATTATATAAAAAAAAAACAGGGGGCAAGGACAAAAAAACGCAAAAAAAAAATAAAAGTCCAGAATCAAGAGAAAAAGATTATTTTAGAAAAACAAAAATTAAAAAGGAAAGAAATTTATAAATTTCAGAAAAGTCAAAAATCTGATAGAATATGTTTACTAAAGAAGAAATTTGATAACTACGAATAGACATGTGTGTACGTGACAGGAACGTAAGACAACCCGGATTATTTTTGTAAAATTAGTAATTGATTTGTGAAATAAAGGGGAAGTAAACGAAAAAGAAAAAAAAACGTTTTTTATTGCATCAAATGGATGTCGTCTCAGTAGGCAGATCAGACCTACATTCTCATATGGCCTTACTGATTGTGCTGCGGTTATTGCCTGTATACACGCCAACATCTAAATGCCATTGCGCCAAAATATGTACGTGAAAGCCTCTTGCCAGTTTGATGACACGAAGTGAGGGTAAGGTGAAGAAAATTGCTGCAACGGAGCACCGTTGAGTAGCAGCTAAGTAGCCCTTTTGTTTTGCTTTCTTTTGGTTATGAATAAATAAAAGGAAAATAATGATTAACTAAGTCGCATGCCCCACTGCTGAGGCGGGGTATGGAGTGGTGCACGTATAAGGAACAGTGAAGGGACACGGGACATTTACCAACGGACAGACGAAGGACCATCGAACGACGGAGAGGACCGACAATGCAATTGGGGGATATACTTTTTTTTTTTTAAACTTTGTTTTTCTTGTTTGTAATGCGGCACCACGGGCCGAGAGCAACTGCTCTGGCAGCAATGAGCCAGCAAGCCACATTACAGACTGTAAAAAAAATATCCAATTTTATCCCAACGTTTTCGATTCCTCAGCTTCCAATCGATAATAAAATTTGTCCGTATTTTCCTTGGTAGATTTTGACATAATCACTTTTACAATTTTCATTTATATTTGTTCACAACTTAACAAGAGAAATATGAATTATTTTATTTTATTCTCTCTCTCTCTCTTTCAGTATTTTCGACAGAGGATCGCTGAGTTCAATGAATGGGTCTTCTTATGCAAACATAATCGCGGGTAGTGACGATTATAATTGCAACGGCGTCGATATTGCCTATGCAATACAATATTTAATTTACGATATTTAGTTTACAAGTTTTTAAATAAATTAGGCCAGTTTAAAAGGGTTTGTGTGCAATTCCAATTGTGCAAATAGGACAGCGTGGGGAATAAAAAACATGACATGGTTTGTGATCTACATTTTAGCATGTTGCAGAGCGTCCCTGGTATAATAGCGAAGTGTAGTGCAAGAGCGTAAAGACGTAATTTTTAAAAATTTTAAGAAATTATCAAGGCGTTGAAACGTGTATTTTAGATGGGGAATAACTTTCAGCTTTCCCGCTGGTCCCAAGAGAAATGGCAGGCTCAGCTTAGTGGTCATCCCTGAACGAAAGAACGGTACTTCACTTGCGGATAGGGGATGACAGGGTTAACTTAGTCGTTACCTCCGAACAACGGATTGCACCACTCTCTCCGATTATTTTTTCAACAATAAGCAACTAGAGCGCAGCTAGGAACGGACGAGTGGTCCTACTGGCCCAAGATCGGCTGCTGTAACATCTCTTGCGTCTTTTGCAGAACTTTAGTACCTAAGAAATACGGAACGTAATATCGGACAAAATAACTATGAATTCGAGTCGCGTCGTGAATCACTCCCCCACGAAAATCACTTATCGCCTACTGCATATCACAACTGTAAATAGGATAAGGAATAAGACAATACCTATTAAATTCGTCGTAAATAATAAAAAGATAAGTTCGAAAAAAATACGCAGACTAAAGACTTTTTTTTACATAAATTTCTTGGAAGGTGACTTCCTGAAAAGCATACCCCGAATAAGAAGATCCATTACAAAATGTATTAAACTAAATAAGTACCAAGCAGCCAAATTGTCCAAATCGGATTGCATTGTACGGATTGAGTGAGTAAGTTTTCACACAGAAGAGATACTATAAAGCTAGACTTAATTTCCGCTCATTGAAATACTTAGCGGCTGCCTTGAGGATCCCAGAGGCCACAGGAATTTTGCCCCGAAGAGATAACGTTAAACAGAACTCAAAAGTATCTATTTCGAATATAGTAGGATGTTTATTGCAATAAATGTAAAGATAAACTAAAGAATTGAACCTTAATAAATTTATTTTTATGATTAACTTTCTTAAAAATCGTACCAGAACGCGTATATATTACATCCCTTTAGGCGGCTTATGAGAATGCCTTGAAAGCAAATTTAAAAGGTTCTTTACGTTTGTCCTGACTTTAAGAAAGTCCTGATGAAACGAAGAGATAGAAGTTTTGATCGCAAAAACCAATTGTTTACCAACAATATGTTCAACAAGTAGAAAAGTCATCTTGGGAACGCCTCTATAGTTCTCAAGTAAATGGCCAAATCTTAAAGGAGATTGCCCATTCATCCTGTCAAACACATTGATTATTACTGAAAGTCTATTATCATTAGATAAAACGCGACGCTTAGTCGCAACTAAGTACAAAATTGCTAAAATAGATTTCAATTTTTAGTACGGAATTTACAGAGTATTCAAATCTCAACGTGCTTCACACTTACATTCGGTTACCAAGAAAGAATCAAATGATTGGCGCCCATGCAGTGATTTCAGAAGGCTTAATGTCGTCACAAAAGCAGATCTGTATATCTTTATATTCATGACCTTAGAATAAATATAAATAGCAAAAGTATATTTTCCAAATTTTACTTAAAGCCCATACTTCGGCATGTTTGAGTTTATCCTTAACCGTTCGCTCTCGGGAATGCAGCACAAATTTTCTAGAGATTAGTCAACGGAGTTTTCAGTGGTTTAGAATTCGTGTTTCTCCATGTGTTATTGGCTTGTCACAGTCAAGAAGAAGACATGCGATATCCTAAATGGAATTTAAACGACTAGAAGAATTCGGGTTAAATATTAAAACTAACGAATGTATACGCGGCCTGTCTAATGTGGATTTGCTTGGCCACAATATTTTTATAGAAGGTATTTAACCGTCTAAAAGGTAAGCGTCACGCGCAGCTTCGAGCTACCAACCTCGATAAAACAATAATTTATAGGTTGTGCCTTGGTGAAATCGAAGACTTCAAAAGAAAAGGTCGAAGTATGTTAACAGGGCCAATGAAATCGGTGATTGAGCTACCTACAAAAATTCCCTCACTAAGTGTAATGCCGAGCTGAGGCGGTGAAAGCAAGCTAGTTGGAGGCAGTACCGTGAGAGCTTAAAAAGTCACCCAGGATACAAACCCAAATTGCTATGGCCAAACAGCAAGAATTGCTTTTGACCTGGTTCAGTTGAATCTATATAACCCCTATAGGAAAGAGACCACACAACAGAAGCATATTCATGTATTGGTGTAACTAAGCGCTTGTATAGCCTTGTTGTAATGTAAGGATTCTTAACCTCTTTGAACCACCTTTTAATGGAACGGGCACCTGGCTTTAGTTAAAGAGGACTCAATGTGCAAAAAAAATATAAACCTTAAAATGACAAATTGGGGTTATATCACCATAACACTACTTATGCTTAAGTATCTCACATGCGTTGGCATAACCGTTGAAAAATTGATGGAGAATACTTCAAATAGCAAAAATCTTCCATTCCAATCCAGCGTTTTCTGCTCAATATTAATAGCTTCATTAAACGCACTATGAGCAAATTCTGCATTCACCTAGCGATCCAATGAAATGGCCAAAAAAGAATGCAATTCAACAAAAGACCTTGTCACTTGCAACTGTTTATTATTGCTTATTACGTATTATTACCTGTTTCTATTTTGTAAATTATCATTTCAATCACTATTTCAATCACCGCCTATATATGTGGCCTCCTCCTCCACCTCCGAGGACTGCGCTACAACCTAAGATATAGTTTGCTTCTCATAAAAAACAGTGCATCCTGTTTCCGCTCGAGCTATTAATTTTCCTTACTATATATTTGTCATAAAGTTCTATTTTATTATTTCGACGAACTATATATTGGCATCTTTGCCTACGATTTTCTCTTCAGAACTTTTAATCCCTTCATCCCATAAATTACTACCCGAGAAATCCATTTTTGATAATCGAGGAGCACATTTTCCCGGTTTATGGTTAAGTCTGCATGCGTACAAGTCTTTTGAAAACGTGTCTTAAATGTCCAATATGTTTTTCTGCTTTCGTTCCTGCGCTAAGAATATCATCGTAAACACTTAAAACAAGCCATTTAATGCTTCACTAGAGAAGCGCTGTTCGATTAGAATTTTCGAAGCAGACGATATCCAACTTGGAGAAGCCGTGCTTTTTCAAAGTGATAGTATTTAAAGTAGTACATTGTAGAAGGGGAATTTGGAATAGTCACCGTATTACGTCCTTAGAAATCCCGACATTGTCGGCAATCGGTAGATTTTTTCCTGAGAACTATATGAAGTAATTAGCAGCGTGTGAGTAACCGTACGTGTTTGATGTCAATTAATAAAGTATATGTGCCATAGAAACCAGTGCCAATTATAGGTAAATTGTCTAATGTAAAATCGAAAAAAATTCTTGATACAAAAACATGAATAAGCTTAAGTTAAGTAAGTTACGAAACGACACGGTAAATTCACAACGGGGGGGTGGTTAATAGACATTACCGGGCTTACATATGTACTTATTGTCGGACGGCCATATTGTAGGAAACGACTCTTTCAACAGAGAGGACAAAAGTGGAGATTTGTGAAGATATATTCCCTTTGGCAAAATGTAATGGAAACCAGATTAAGGGCATTTGCTGATCCGAGTGAAACACTGCTTTAAAATACATATATTGTTACTACTATCCCAGTGGTTGACGACACACCTACCGATTCCACATTCGATTGGTGCACCAGATTTTATTACTGTTTAAATAGAAATACTCTTAACAAATGGAATTATTCAGCCTTAAATAGCGCCGTCTGCGTTGTTGATAAGAAAGGTGTCGATCAATTAGGCAATAGGAAGAAACGTGGATTTTTGGTAGCTCGCTGAACAGAAATCAAAGAGAGGGTGGTGCTTAAGGAAAATTTAAAAAATCTTTCTGAGCAAAGGCCGGCATTTGAAAAAAATTTTTTTTCTTTTGTTCTTAACTTAATGCCAGCCCATGTCTCCAGTGATTATAGGCTTTCTACAAGTTTGAATTTTATAGGCGCTGTATTAAAGGTATTTATTGTTCGCGATTTATTGGCGATCATTTTGGGAATGTCAGATACAATTAGAAATATGAACCTTAAATTCAAATAAAAAACAAATTGTGATAAATACAAAAAGATCAGATTTAGACAAGGATATTACCAATGCAATGCAATAACCCCAAAGTTGAACAATCTTATTACCGCTGTTTCTTTTAAGTTGCTCACTAGTTGTAGTTGAATTACAAAGTGTCATCTTGTCAGTAACAATGCAAACAGGGAATATTAAATGAATTTTAACGTACCTGAATTAGTTTAAATATTTACTTTTAAATTAGTATTAATTAAACTGCAGTCTACTTAAGCACTTGCATTTAAGTTTCAAAAACACCAGATATTAGTGCTCCTTCCGTCCCTCACACCGGTGAAACAACGCAACTCACGTCCACAAATACAGTAGCCGCAGATGGAACACAAATGTATTCGCTTAACAATTGTCGTACCGCCACAGTTCCAACATTCTATAAAATTTATGGGAAAAACAACTGTACTCATCAATTGACCATTATGACATGTGAAGATGAATAAAAATCCGGAGAGAAACCTGATGCCCAGCATTAATTAATGACGCGGATCATAAGAAAAAGTGCATGTCTACCATTATATCGAATGACTACGGAGAGTTTTTACTACATTAAAGAGTAGTGAAGACAAAAAAAACTTGTCTTACATGACACTTTGTTCGTTTTATGGCAAGAAGGAGCCAGTTAACATTAACGAAAGCTGCCGCCCAAACGGGTTGCGACTAGCAGGGTAATAGTAGTGAGAAACCAAAAACAGTAATATATGGCATTGATATCTCCATTAGCTGATACGGGCTAATGAAAAGAGAGCGATAAACGCAAGTTGTAAAGTTAGAGAAAAAGGATTACTTGCAAAGGAAGAAATTTTTTCTGGTTACTAAAAATTGAACTCTTAATAATGTCTTTTCTAAATAAACTGAGAAATAAAATCGCAATAATTAAAGATTTTGGACGTTTATAGTTTTCCAATTTGTCAATATGCATACAGCCTACCACCTTTGGCCAGTCAAGCATGTTGTAGAAAGTAAGTTTTTAATTTCTCATTCCGTTAACAATGGAAAAAATAATTATGCCAAAAAGCTTGCATAATTTGTACTAGTGTCAACAAGACAAATATTACAAATAATAAAAATGGCGACCCAGAAAATAACTTGTTGATAAATTAGTTATTGCTTGTTCTTCTTCACCTAACGGCGGTAAAGTGCTAGCTCGGCCATAGCTGCTGATAATTCCAATATTTTAAAATTTTTCGGCATCATCCATGGGAGATCGAAGTGCAACAATTCAAGTTTCGTCGTGCGCTATTGCGTGCATGCTTTTGCAATTTTTTGTACCATTGCAAAAAATGTTCTTCATCTTCAACCATGAGCTCATCCACCCCTGAAATTATAAAGAAAATTCCATTATTACAGTTAATTAACTGTTCATATTATTCATACCAGCGGGAGCAATTATATGATTTCCTGGTGCGTTGTTTGTACCTGGTAGCTCGGGCAGTCGATGCAAAAACCCATAAATGTCTTGGGGACCCAAAGTTGTACCCTCTTTTTGACCTCATGGACTCTCCGTCTCTGGGGAGGCGGGAGTGCTAAAATAAGAATAGCTTAAGATAGAATAAGTAATAGCTTAGGAAAAGATTAGGAATAGAATAAGTAATAGCTTAGGAATAGCTTAGGAATAGAATAAGAAATAGTTTAGGAATAGATTAGGGATAGCGTAAGATAGAATAAATATAGGTTACGAGTAGGATAGAGAAAGTTAGTTTTAGTCAGCCGTGGTTGGGCTCTCAAGCCGATAAGTTGTAGTTAGGCCCTCGCGCCAGGGAGTCGAGTTAGTTTCATGAATATCGGGAAATGAATATCGCGATCAAAGAAAAGTGATGGAGAGAAAACGAATACAAAGACAGTAGAATACAATTTATAAACTCCGATAGAATTTACTAACTGTAATCAGTTAAATAAAAGAAGAACTAAGTGCCTCCGAATATAAATTTTCTTGTGTTTGTTTCCTTCCCTGTATCTAAAATAAATCAATGCCGCTATAAATTGTTGCAATGCACACAAAGGGACTATTACACGTTCAAGCAACTTTAAAAGTTGCTCATATTTTTCGTAAGCTTCGCCGACTTCGGCAAATCATACGACTTTTATCTATATAAACGACAACAAGCACATTTTATGTTACGAAAAGAGTCACCAACAGCAATAAGAACTTAAAAACTTTCTCCTTCTACTAATTCTTTATTTCTATATAACATATATTTAAGACTTTCTTCTATATCGTTCTATTAAAGTTTACAATGGAGAAAGCATACTATGCGTACAAATTTTTTGAGATTTCTCTTTTCACAGTTTTTCCCGAAAAACTAAAAACTACACCAAAAGAACTAAGAAAGAAGAAGAAGCGTACACCAAAAAACTAAAAATCTTCGCCAAAAGACTAAGAAAGAAGAAGAAACCTACACCACACAGACGTTGCAAGACATATCACAGGAAACGTTTACGTGGCGATAATAACGCTGGTGAAAATCCGCCTGCTAAGCGTTCTCTCTTTGCCGCATCAAAGTCATTTGTTTTTAGTTGAGTTCCTGCATGTGAAGAATGAAAATAAATAAAATGAAAAAAATGAAAAGTGGTTTAGTATTAATACAATTGTTGCTGTTCGATTGGTTTATATTTTTGTAAAAAAAAAACTTGATATATATAACAATTTTTTATATATTTACATACACATTATATATATATAATAGGCCATGTTGCAAAGTTTCCGCGATATTTCGAGCTTCTTTTTGTAGCCCGTTCTTTTCAAATGATACCAAATTGTTACATAGTTGACGTTTAAAGCCTCCGCTACTTCCCGACAGTTTGCGTGCTAGTCTTGTTCCACCAGTTGCAAAATTCCTTCTAGTTTTTTGGTGACTGTGAAGTGCATCTTCGACATCGAAATTTTCGGAACGAAAACGAACAAACCACTCCTTGCTTCTGCGTTCACTCACCGCATTCTCATCTTCATAAATTTGTCGGCATGTTTTTACATGTTTTATATTAAAAAAAGTATGCCTTTATAGCAAAAAAGCTTCAAATAGCATATTTCTTCAGATATCTCATTCATTTTCAAGTCAATATAAGCTTTTACACGAGCGAGACAGTCAAGTGGGTGTTGTCCGATATATAGACATCAACACAATCCCGCGGGAGAAACCGCGGAGAATTTTCAATATGCCCATTTCAATATTCCCTCTTTTCTGTGTTAGTGCATTCAAGATCAATTATGGCAACACTAAATATATGAATTTATTATTTGTTTCGTCAATTGGCTATGGATTTTTATCATTGAATTCATAAAAAGAAAAAAATAACAAGTATACAAATATTTTGAAGATTGAAGAACTACATCGAATTACCAAGCGTCGTACCAGCTAGCAATTAGAGCCGCACTCCCAATGTTTTTCTTAACCCGTGTTGTGATACTTTTAACCACGAAGTTTCGTCGAGAGCATTTCTACTGATTGTTCTAAAGCTATACTTTTAAAAGAACTTTCTATATAAATAATTGCAATAAAATATACAATAACCTTGATTTTTCCATACACAGCATTTAAGATTTAATAAATTCATTAAGGCGAGCAATAAAATTATTCACTAATCCCCTTGAACGTTGGAAAAACAACCCTTTCAATGCTATATTTAATAATAATACTTTTTTATGTTCGAACTAATATTTTCGGTTCCTTTAAATAATTTACTCAAAAGATTTAAAGTGTTGCTCTCGTCCAAACACAAACACAAATATTTTAAGAAAATAGGTATTTTTATTAATAGTTCCACCATAAATTTTAAAAATATCGTTAAATCTGAGGCAATAATTTTACTTTTCTGTAAATTTGCATGTCTTCTTCTTCTTCTACTGTTTTTTTTTTCGATGTATCCCAATCTCCCATACCTGCCAATTATTTTCGTCGTTGAATTTACCAGCCCCATCTTCTGTAATGCTACAGGTTTGTGTAAACGGACGATACGAACTTTAATTAACATTAAACGTTATATAATTTCTTAACTTCTTCTAATATCAAGTTAGGGAATATGAATGTTCTGCATTTAAGATGACTTCTATTCATACTTTCCCTCAGTATCTCCTCTTGATATAAATTAATGAAACACGTCTCGTTATATTGATGAGTTTATTAGAAGTGGAAATCGTTGAAATCCTGACTTAAAAAATAGTTCATCCTGTAATGATATTTAATACACAGTGATACTTAATACTACAATAAAAGTGCTCAGTCTCTGGATTTGTCGCGCTAACAATGCAGACATTGATTCAGCGTTGTTATTATGTTGTACCACATCAGTCAGAGTTTTGCTGTACAGTGTTAGCTTATATACATAAAGCAAGTTTCACATCCTCGGGATATATCTACTAAATTTAGATCTAGCGACATTTTTATCGTAATATGTGACTTTAACCTACCACTTTCGCCTTGAAAATTCTGCGAAGATTTAAAAACACTTCTTCCATTTGGCTTCAGTAATCAATCGGCTAGAGAAATGTCGCGGCAACATATTTATTTTCTGTCTAATTCAACTGAACAGTGTAAAGAACAGCAATGACGGAATTGTAACTCTATTGGATACTGTGACAAAGTACTCGTTATATAAGCAAGTGGAAGAACATATTGCTTTTAACCAAGCACGTTCAATATTTTCTTTTTGAAAAGACATTTTACAACATTATACATGGTATTGTAGCTGTTTTCGTTCCTCTAAGGCATTTTCCGCTTAATATTCTTTCCCCCGCTTGATTTACCGCAGAACATGTTGTAATTCAAAGAAATATCAATACTTTTATTAATTGTTGTATTGCTGAACAATGTTCCTTGCCTTGCAATGAATATCATTGTATTTCTTTTTAGTTCGCTCAACTGGACTTCTATTAGGTGTAATTAACCACGGCTCAATAGACTATCATCAAGAAGATTAGAATCGTTCCGCAGAGCTGCGTTGCGATAATGACCATTTGCAGCATTTATTTCAAATGAGTTGTTATGATAGAGCTCGAGCCCATTACAACACAATGTTTTTAAGCCGGATAGGAAAATATTTCCTTTAGCCGTGGATGGACATAGAATTTTAAGATCAACAATAAGATACTATATAATGTTTTTTAAAATATACCCGAGAAAATTACATGCAGTTGAATATTCGAATTCAATTTGGTATTTACTTATTAGTAACTGTAAAGTCATAGGCCAATATACATAGTTTCACTAGCATAAATCACGTGCGTAGAAATAATTAACGACTGTTCAAATGATCACTTTACACTATCGTTAAACTTTGTAAGCGTCAACAACAGAGGAAAAATATAAGCTTCGCACATTCGTGCGAGACTGATTCCTCATGAGAGATTCTCAACGGCCTCGTTGAAGAGCACACCCACCGAGACTATAAGAAAATCGTTAGCATACTGCATGTTATTCGCTTTGCCATTTTGCAGCTGTTGTAAATTGGCTTGGAAACGATGTAACTTAAGCAGCTGAATCAGGTCCCATAACCATAAAGCGCTTCCATAAAAAATTAAGAACACAAGATTGCAGACGAAGAGGGATTTCAAAATTTATAAGAATTCTTGCAAGTGTTCTGAGGTCAACACAATCATACGCTGGCTGATGTCCAATGGTAAGAATACAACTTTCTTCCAGTTGCTTTCCCGGTATTTATCAATATGGAAGGTCTATTAATGCGCATGTTGTTTGGCTTGTCTTTGATAGACGACGATACGTATGTTGTAGGCATTAAGAAAACATGCGAGCGTTTCTTTAGCTATGAAGTTCATAATTTTCAATAGAGCTGAAATCATAAAGATCGGGCTACAGTTTGCCACACCATTACCAAGATTGAATTAATAAACTGGAATTATAAAAAAAAAATATTTTGTATGTAAATGTAAAGAATGATAACATGCACATTATTGAAATTAAATGTTTATTGAAAATTAATTCAAATTCAAGATAAACTAATAACAAAAAATTAATAAGAAAGCACAAAAAGGTTTAACGACTGAGCGACCTCGCAACCTGACTCTATAACTTTCACTTAACACTTGTATTGTTTCTTTGCGTTTCTCTGCAACGTTGGCTCGGCCGTTTAACTATTCGCTATGAGCTTCCTAGTGTACTGCTCTTTTACGCAGTATATATGTATATATATACTTTATATAAATATTTACATAAGCATATACGCTAATATATGCTATAATACCGGCGATATATAAAAAACGAAGGGTGCTGACTATGCTGCTGGCGCTGACATGTTGATGATGTTGATTATAATTTTATATTTCATATATATTTATTTTTTTTATTTATTTACTTCGAAATCGACTTGTGTTCTGAGTAGTGCGTCTTTTCTTTACGTCTGCAATTTTTTAATTGTTTTGGTGTTTTTGTGTTGTGCATTTAGCTCGAGTCTCTTCAGTATTTTTTGCTAAAACCGAGTACCGCGGATACCGTACGTGTTTCCTCTAAGCGTAATAATAAAAGGGAAAAAATCAAAAAAAAAAAAAAAAAAACAAAATAAAAAATTGAACACATTTGACATTATCCTCAGAAGTTCCCGACCGTTTCAAGTGAGTGGTTATTTCACAAATAACCAAATAATAGACAACCTAAAGGCATAATGGCCCCGAGTCCGCCAGACAAAGACTCGAATAGATTCCATCTATTACCTGATACATCCCCACAAGAAAAAAAAATTAAAAATTCGGACTTTCCGGTGTTGCCAATTAGTGAAATCACTCCTATTGACAAACAATATATAGTTATTTCTTCAACTGATGCTAGTGTAACAATTTCCAAAATCAGCCCTTTTGCAATAAGAAAAGCCCTAGATAGCATTACGATATACATAGACTCTATTTCCATTCTACGCGATGGGAATTTACTTGTCCTCGCTGGGAACCCGCGCGCAACCGATAAACTCTTAAAGTCGAAATCATTCGCTAATTTATGTGCTATCTCCGCTAAATTACATGAAAAACTAAACTCGATTAGTGGGGTAATTTATGCCCGGTGCTTAAAGTATGTGCCGGAAGAGGAAAATGTTCGCAAAATATGCAATCAAGGAGTGACTGAAGTCTATAAATTCACCAAACTAAACGACGACGGAAAAACTCGCTCTGCTACGGGAAGGATTATTTTGACATTTGATCGCTATCGGTTACCGCGAACAGTTGATGTGGCGTGGTATAAATGTAAAGTAGAACTGTACATTCCAAACCCAATGAGGTGCAAAAACTGTCAACGCCTGGGTCATACGGCAAAAAGGTGCACCAGTGCTTCATCATGTGCTGATGAAGCACTGGTGAAAGCTGTTCAGGTAGCTTTTGCATAAATTGTAACGAACAAATGCGTGAAATACTAAAAATAAAAACGGAAAATTACTGCAGCATGGGAGAAGCACGACGCAAATACCGCGAGATTAATGCATCTGGAACCCAAAAATTTACCAAAAATAACACCTACGCTGCTGTTGCCTCGCAAGTCGGGCCGAATGTCCCTTTGACTTCAACTCCTTCTGATAACAAACCTGTTCCATCATCAGCCAAAAACCATATTGCCAAACCAGACCCACCACTCACCAAAAATAATGTCGAAAAAATCAAACTAACAGCAAATACTGAAAAAATTAAAATACCAACGCGTATCCTAAAATCTAACAAAGTAAATTCGCCAGAACCTCCCCACTCGTTGCACTTCAAATGTGCGCAACCACCTAAATACTGATTATTCTGCTGGTAAGAGTAAAATATTCCCGCAAAATTGCGACCTTCCCGACGGAGACGACAACATGGAAACTTAACCCACCACTCCCTTTCCATGTCACTACAATTAAATAAAGTTTTTAAAATTCTACAATGGAACATTAAAGGACTTATTAATAATTTTGATGAACTCCGTTCACTAATAAGTGATTTTAATCCAACCTTTATATCCCTTCAAGAGACCCATTGTAGAAGCTCTTTTAATCCTACTCCACCGAAATCATATACTGGATACTTCACGAATGCTGATTAAAATTCATACTCCAAACAAGGAGTTAGTGTTTTTATAAAATCAAACATACCTCACAAACGCATAAATTTTAGCTCAAACATACAAGCCGTAGCGATACAAATAATCTTAAACATAAAGTTTACAGTGCTTTCGCTATATCTCCCACCTTCGCAATCGTTTTCTCAGCAAGAACTCTACAATTTATTCTCCGTACTTTCCCCCCCATTAATTGTATGCGGTGACTTTAACAGCTGGAATACCATCTGGGGCTCAACAGTGAACAACACTCGTGGTACTGTTTTAGAAAAGGCCCTCATTCAAAGCAACCTCTGCATTTTAAACGATGGAAAACCAATGCACTTTTCAACTCATCACACCTTTTCATATATTGACTTAACATGTTGCCCTCCCTCACTTCTTCCTTTGGTTTCCTGGTCTATTTCTGATGATCTACATAATAGTGATCACTTTCCAGTCATAATAGAACTTAAACTTTCAAAGTCCTCCGTTACTCCAGCAAAACAGCCCAAATTCCTCCTAGATAAAGCGGATTGGATCAATTACTCCAAACAGGCCGAGTCACATCTGAATTCAAAGTCTTTTAACGGGAACTGCAACCATGACGCTGCTACTATGTCAAAAGCGATTCGCACTGCTGCTCATCTCTCAATTCCCCAATCCAACAACTTTTTTAAACGAGCTAGGCTTCCTTGGTGGAACAACACGCTTTCTTTATTGAGGAAAAATAGATTGGATCTACGGCACCACTTTAAGAGATGTCCTGATCATGATCATTTGTTGTTATACAAAAAGGCCAATGCTATATTAGGGAAGGAATTACGAAAATGAAAGGAACTTAGTTTCGAACGTTTTTCGAAAAGAATTCACAGAAATACATCAATGAAAGTTGTCTGGAACAAAGTCAATAGACTTAATGGGATTTCAAATCTGAACGAAATCTCTGCCATCTGCA
>KK500167.1:74671-129474 GCA_000688715.1 Glossina pallidipes | reverse complement strand
AACAGAATATTAATTCAATATATTACTTTATTAAAACTACTAGGCTCAACATCTAATGTAATTTTATAAATTAGAGCCGATAGCCTGTGTTGCTAGTGCTCAATGTCTTTTCGTTTAGTCTAACAATTTACTTCATTAGTCTAAAATTATAATAATAATAATATTAATATTTATTTACTTACTTACTTATTAATGAAATTCAACTAAGCCAAATTAACAGTCGAATTCAAGTAAATTGTAATAGTAAATCATAAACTAATTTTTTTAAAAGTAGTATACAATATATGAGAAGATGTGAAAAAAATTATAAAAACAAAGTAACTTAAAATAATAATTCATGTATAAATAAATAAGAAAGAAAGAAAAAGAAAAAAAACGTGCACACAGCTAGCACAGATGCACACCCACAAGAAGAACAGACCAAGGTGCAAGTGTACCATTAAACCATTGCAAACACGCATAAGCTTGGCAACCGACAAAGCTAACAACACTATTTAGATTTCGAAATAAAAAAAAATGAGTATCTAAGAATGCAAGTTAGTTTCAGTACGAAATAGGTAAATCGCGTGTATTAAGCAAAGTTGCTTCAATAGACCTTAAATGATCCGATATTGAGAATAAGTGATAGACATCATTTAGGTTCCTGCAGACAACTCTGAGCGAGCCAAACAGCTATTAATTGTGTTTACATTGACTAAGCTTAATAAAGATAAGGTATCTAGACAAGCGGTTAGGGACATTAAAGCTTATCTCACCAAGCGTGGAATTCTATAGTATGATTTATTACTTTGATTAAGAAGGAAACGCGAAGAATAAACCTACGTTTCTCAAGTAATAGTAAGGATAACAGAAGCAAACTATATAGCGATGATGATGTTTGACGATTATAATGACGGCGATGTTTCATGCGTCCGTAAGCGACCGCCTTTGTAGCAGTACGGCAAGTATTTATAATTTTAGGAATGGGCCTTTCCGATATGCGACCATATTTGAATTTATCAACTAAAACTCAGCTTACACTCATATCTACATACTTAGTGTGACATGAATTTATTCGTATATATTTTATTGCTTATGCCAGCAGAGACCTTTTAATGCGTTAAACCGAGCTTATTGTCATTACAAAATTACATTTATCGCAATTGCAATATCATTTTTGTTTCGAACAAGATACCGTACTTTTTCTTTTTAACTTTTTTTTCACAAGCATATATTGCAATGACTATGCAGCATTACGTACGCATTGTTAGTAATTGTATGCACAATAAAAAAAAATCTTTTTGCATCACTTCTAAAATCGTTACTTTTTCAGTCAATCTTCACATATACGCTTTTCGATTACAAAATCTTGGCTGTGACGACCATACATATGTGTGCTCTTTAATATTACGAAAGAAGTTTCTCTTACTCAAATTTCTTTACGTCGTTTGTTCTAAAAAACAAAGCGATAGTAGATAATATGCAAGCAAAATTAGAGTATCGGTTACACGACATACATATTCATGCTATTCATAGGCCTCTTCTGTACAAATAAATCAAACTAAGCCATCCGTATTTTTCTTATTTATTGCTAGTCACAACATACAACGACGGTTTCCCTATGCACATTTCACTGCACTTTCTTTTTTCTTGTTCTAGTTTCTCCGTTTTTCTTCTTTACTACGACCTTTTTATATTTTTTTCCAAACCTTCAGACTATACCAAAAAATAAACAAAGAACAAAAGAAAAAAGGAAAAATTGGCATTTTGGATGACTTCAACTCTAAATTGTTGTTGTTAATATTTTTACTATTACTGCCTCTTATATATATACGCACTAATTGTATTGTAGTTTAATTGTAAAGGTGAATGGTGTACATCTTGTCTATAGTTGTTAATCCTGTTTAAATATTTTATTTTCTTCTTTATTTTATTTGCTTCCTTCTAGATATTTTTCACTACATTCTTTCAAGTTATGAATATATTTTTTTACTTTTTTTAAATATAATTTTTGTAGCTTTCCCATTACATTTTTTTTTTTTTTCAATTTTTTCAATATAATCTTTTGTTTTACTTAAGTACAATAAAAGTTATCATAGTAAAGCAACGACCCATTGTTCAACAGAAACCTTCACAATCTGTTACAATTGTCAACTCTCTCAATATGGCGTCCAGTACTTTTTTCTTTCTTTTCGCACCGTGCGCAACTGACCATTAGAACAACAAAAATTAATGTCTCAATTTTTTTGTTGTTGTTTATTTACCGTATATATTAATCTGCGTAGTAATAAAAAATTAAAGAGCCACTTCCACAACCAACATTACCGGCACTCCTCTAATAACAACTATAAAGCAATTTTTGAAAGTTTTCTAAAAAGAAATGTTATTAATAAATAAGAAAATTTTTAATAGTTTCCCATCAATGTTTTTCTATTTAAAAACGAAACGTCTGACTCGATAATGGTGTACTCTGCTCTTGTGATCACAATTAGGAAAAATTACTTGCGAGTTTATTATTCACTGTTGATGGCATTTTTGTACGCCATTTTTGTAATGAAATTCCACAGATTTCCACTAGAAAGCAAGATAATGTTGTTCAATTATAACTCATAACTTTCTAAGCACTCTTATTTTACCTCTTTTTTTCTCTTTTCAGGTTCGTGTTTAATTATAGCTTCTTTCAAGTTAACAACCTCTTGCAAACTTCTAACCATTTCGGAATTTTCCCGCGAAAAAAAAACTAGAAAATCATTTACCCTATTATCTCGACTTCCGTCCAGTTCTCTCGTTTTTCTTGCGCCCTATTCTCGACTCAACATCATTGCTTGCTTAACGAGCGAGATTAACAAACTCACCTACTACAGGTTTGTATTTGTAACAAATATTGTAAGATACAACCACTTGTTACAAGTCATCTATATCGTCTACAATATCAATTATATCATCATCTTCAGCAGAACACAACCGCCATCACATGTTGCTCTTCATATGTGTCTTGTGTATATAATATGTATATATATAATTGGTTTAAGTCATAACATGGTTTAAGTACCCATACATATATATTTATAAATTATTTAATTAGTTGCCTTTAATTAATATAGATATATTAATATTGTTTTTGTTATTGAAAGTATGTCGTTGAATTGGAAGAAAAGAAAAAATATAAAAATGTGCTAAAGTTTTTTTTGCTATATGAGAGGAATTTGGATAAAAGGGATCAACGAACTTAACTGAGGGGTCTCCCATTGCAAATCATAGGTCGAAGCAAACCATAGGTAGGGTAAGGCACAGAATGGCCCAGGGCTTACGGGCTTCCCCTTTGGGTAAACAGGTTTCGTCCCTCCGCTTCTTCTTATAAGGATAAAGCATGAGTGTTACTTTTAGGTTTAATCGGCGGTGGGAAAAAAATTTGGAAATCGTTTGTCCGTTGTAACCATTCTATGTGACCTACGTTGGTGTTCTCGCCCCAGATTGGCGAGCGTCTTTTTGTGTACCCACGCGTGTGTGTGCCTATTGGACGTAGTTTTATGTAACTAAACCATTATACTAATTATATTTAACCAATGTACAACTAAGTCTATCCAAATCCTCTTGTATCTAAAGCTATCATATAAATAAATAAATATAAAACGAATAAAGCTGTATAATAATAAAACCTTGCATAATGTTTACATTCCTCAGTTTAATTATCATTTTCAATAATCTTTTTATTTTTACTAGGCGTTCTTGGCGCTTAACTTTCAATTATATTAATGTATACTTTTCATCGAAAATTTATGGCATTCACTACGTCTGCTGCTTTTGTTTATTTTATATTTTTTTATTTCTTTTCTGTTTTTAAGTTAGTTATTTTCTCTTCCTGACACACATCAAGGCCATCAAACTTTCAATTTTTCCTTTCTTGTAACCAAAAATTTTTCTTTCTTTCAAAACTTAATTTTCTTTTCTCTATTACAAAAACCCACCAACTCTTTTTTTTATTGCCGTCCTCCCATTCTCCTACCGAATCACAAGACCAGCCAAAAAACTGGCGAAAATAGAGTTAACACTTCACCCGCTATTGAAGTCTTTTTCGTGCGGCAGCTTAACAAACCTGTCAACGCATGGTTGCATGCTTTTGTACGAAAAAAGGAGGTGAAACAAGATTACTAAGCTAAAAGCTCATATTAGAGAGTGTTTATGCAAAAGAGTTGTTAATGCGAAAGTTTTTTTTATCATTTTAAGCGCATATAGTTTCACAACACTTCTCTACTGAACAATATCTGGCTTAAAAATATGGCATGCTTAGAACGCAAACGTCCCTACTTATTATCCAAACCTCAACATTCAAATTCACAACTTAGCTGCCTGTCTAACAAAAAGAACTTTTTGGAATTAACGCGAAAATATAGATAAAGAAGTGACTTTCAGCTTTGGTGACGATTGAACGAAAAAAGTAATTGTTACAGTTTCTATTAAATAAACAAACCAACAAAATAACAACTTTTTACGTTTAATATGACTGTCTCATCTGTTATTTCTTCCACAATGAGCTGAACTGCAATAGTAATTTTATCCAAGTTTAGGAATTGTTCCTTTGAAAAGAGAATAAGAACTAAAAAGTTATACACTACTCAAGCTGAATCTTGCTACCGCATTTGTTTTAAGGAAGGTATCTTTATCTCAGTTTGTTTATCTAGAGTCTAAGAAAAGAAAGCAATTTACGTTTCTAGCACATACTTTTTCTCATCTGGTCGTTAATTTCACTTACTGCACTTTGATTGTCGTTATTTACGGCCCACAACTGTTACAATACGCGCTATGGGTGTTGAACTGCAACTGGCATTTTTTATTTTTAAACGAGCTACAACTGGCATTTTCTATTTTTAAACGAACTGCAACTGGTTGTGTTTTAAACGTAAACAAACATGTAGCGAGCGTTGCGTTGTGCGTGGACTAGTGATCTATTTATGAAAACAAACATAATCATATAGTTCCTGTTTCGAGCACTATATGGTTTAAAAAAAACTATGAAACTAGAACATATTGCCGTTTTGATACGGAAGGGAATTTTCTTTTCTTTATTAATTGTATGTTCCTTTAAAATAAAACATTTTTCAAAAAATTTTATATTGTATTAACTTTTATGGTAACTTGACTTTGCTTTAGTAATACACGCAAGTTATGTGTTTAATTGAATTTGCGTTATACGATGTGGGGATTGTTTATTACGCATAACACAATCATTGTGTTTCACTTAACTCAGGTTTAACTTTTTTTACTTTACTTTAAAATTATGTAAAACTCCATTCAAATGACATTGGAAATAAAACTAATTCATGTGTATTTAACCTGATTTATCATTTATTTATACAAAAGGTGTAATACGTTTATTTATTATATACGTAAATTATAACGATTGTATTTTTACTTAATCAAATATTCTTTGTATACTCCTATATATGAACGCCAATTTGATTTAAAAACTTAGGATTTCCTAGTTGTGAGACGATGGATTTGCTTTTAATTTTTATTCTATCATTATTAGTTTTCTATAAAATAATTCTTAAATATATTAGTGTATCTATTTATGTATTGTACGTACATTATTTTATATGAATTTTTTTCTCCCATATGCCTAATATATATTTGATTTAAAGGACAATATTTCTCTTATTGACTAGGTACGTTATCTACATTTGCATAAAAAGGTGAAATAATCGGCTTATTATTATATATATTTGTTTATTTCAAATACGTTTTCCTACTTTTGCTGCTTTCTTGCTGGCTCAGTTGTTACTTACAAGCTTCAAAAAAGGGTTTTTGTTTTTAGGACTATTTTTGTTTGCTAACGTTTTCTGTTTTTCTTTTACAAAACTTAAATAACGTGAAGTGAAAAACTGACGAATGAAAATCCGCAGCCACAAATTGGGTGATTTTTATTAAAACATTTGATGGTGCTGACGAATTAAATGTTTCAATAAAAATTTCAAAACTCGATATCAACATTGTCCTAGCCTTCTGTGTTTAAACCTGGCAAGTGTAGCGTCTAAAGTCCGTTACGGTTTCATCTAATATAATTTTTATATAAAAATTTTAATAACGAAAATTGTTATTATTAAAATTTATTTATCCCAAAGAATTAATTATTGGTTTAAAGTAAGTAGTAGCAGCTAAGATTATCGTAAGTAGCAGCTAAGATTATCGACTCTATTTCTAAAGAAGATTAGATGGTATGACTTGTCGTGAAGTTGAGTGTATTGTTGAATTGATATTATCCTGCGTAGGTACTTTCAAGATTTTAATTCGGTTAATCGTACTAAATGTGAACCTTCGAAATGTAGAAATATTTTAATAATCACAAAATAAGCGGATTCCTGCAAATGCTATGACTGATTTTTTCAAAGTTTGTTGACTGTAGTAATGAAACTGGATTAGGAGTAACATTAGAGTAGCTTGATGGTCGATTTTTGGCGGCAATTAAAAGGAAAGTTTTTTTCCAATATTTTTTTCATCTTCCCTATTACGCCCTCCGTAATAACAGGCGAGGAATTTTCAGACTTGCCTTCAACGCCAACTGTAAACCAATGCTTGGAGTAACTCTTATGAACGAAATACTATCTATCAATAACAACTGTTCTGAGTTTGCTCTAGTTGTGGTTGTAAATGTTGAAGTACTTTCGAGCAGCGTATGGTCAACTTAAACTTGCTCTGCAGTGTGCACTGCTGCGTAGGCAGGAACTCTTAGAGCCGTCAGTACTGAGAGCAGGCTAACCATTATTTTTGGCAACGAAAGTTGTCTCTGTGGTTAGTTCTCTGAAAACATGATTTGAAGTGCCACTCTTTTTGTATGTTGAGAGCAAAATATTACAAGAGTTTGGTATTGAATCACCCGAGGAAAGAACTTTCAAGATGGTTTTTTAATTAAAGGCAGTGTCGTTTTCGATGGTACTTATACGAGAACGTAAGCGCTAAAAAGGTAAGTGTCTGCGCATTTTGAGCTAGCGACTTATTTGTCTGTCAGCAGATTTTTCGTATCAAGTAGGTGCTTTCTACATATATGAAAATTGGAAATAGCTTTTAGGATATTGATGTATTTGGTGGTATTTTTGTCTTTTGATAAAATATAGATGTCACCGGCTTACAAACAATGTTCGATTTTCGAAAGACGGCAAATAAGCTGCGATTGAAGGAGTACTCAAACCACATTTCTCCTAATTAGTTAAACACATCGCGTGACTCACCTAAATTTAGGAAGTTTTTACTAGTTTGTTGATTCTATCACATGCCATACCTTTTTCTAAATAAAACATCGGATATTTGAGCTGAATATCTTTTGAAAAGATGCCATAAGTCCATTTATTTTTCTTGAACTTAAACTTAGTGCATTGTTGAATAAAGGAAGAATTGGACATTTGAAATGGGTATAAGATTGAACAGCGAGGAAAGGTACAGCAGTGTAGATGCATTTGGTCATTACAACAGCATCATGATTGCAGTTAATATTTAAAGATGTGTTATTTAACGTCTGTTAGGCCTGTTTGGACTAGTTGATCCAACCAATCTGGACTGAGGACGCCCGCTTCTAAGAAAATTTAGAACTATATTCTTTCATATTTAAAAAAACGCTAAAGTAAGATCCTAAGGTGAAGGAAATGTTAATTTCAAAGGCGAGAACGGATAAATCTTTTTGGATGCTACTTTAAGTTTTTTTTATATCCATCACTGAAGGATGTAGTATATCAATTCCAAACCCCATTTGCTATGTGGGGAATCGGTTCATAGAGAATGGTTAGCGTAAAATTGAGTCAAAAAAGACGCGTATGTTCAGTGCTTTGTGTTATAGTTCCCGCGATAGGAAAGTGAAATTTGCTTTTGTTTAGTATGTTAATTTTTTTTTTTAATTTGTATTACATTTCGTGTATCTCATACATGAGTTACGTATTTTAATTCATAATATTTGAAACTAAGAGAATATGCTCTTAAGTTTTGCATTTGCAAGCTGTCCATTGTTTCCCATGTCGGAAATATATTTTGTGTGTTCGAGGTTGATTTTCTGAGTTGATTGGTTAATTTCGTCAACTTATAACATAAACAACGAGATAGTGATGGAAGTTAAAATAGTAATATTCAAAACAAATTTTATACAAACATTCATGAGTTGGACCTGAAAATTTTAATGAATAAAATATATAAGTGTAAATTAGAAAAAGTATATGTACAGGATATTGCAGCATTTAATTTTCTTGCTATAAAACCCTTACCAATTGAAATACGCATTAGGTAAATGGCATGTTATGTCCGCACCGCACCATTTTGATTGCATGAGTGGCGGGCAGGAACGACCGCCGCGCTTGCCGTGCTTAATAATTTTGCGATATCGATGCATTTCGCCAACACCGCAAGTTTTGCTACAGACTGACCATTCAGACCAATGGCTGACACGGCAATCGCGCACTCGTTTTGCACGACGTCGTTTTACAATGCTTGGATAGTCTGTTAATGACGGAGATGATGGCAGCAATGATTTCGAATTTTCGTAACTGCTTGCTATATTAAGTATAATAGCTTTTCTGTCGTTCTTTGGAACGTCTGCAGAATTGTTGAATAACGTATCATTCCTACAAAAAATGAACCGAAGATATAAGTTTTTGCCAATTTTTTGGGTTGCTACACATTTTCCTTAGAAAATATATACATATATCTATATGAGAAAATGTGCGTAAGTCTTTGAAAGCGCCAGTCAACATTAGAAATGTGCCAGGTTAAAATGCTCCTCATCTACATTTTTATATAGGTGACTCCAATCTCAGCAGCCAATTTTTGAAAACAGAACAATACACCATATTGTTCACGATTCATGTAATAAAGTACTCTTAAGACATGTAAATATTTATATATATATACGGATCCAGGCTGAAGGATAATTCCACGAAATTGTGCGAAAAACTTCCGTTCTCGCTTTTCGATTGATAATGGATTATATATCACACAACAACTGTGAAATACCCTCTCTCATATTTGTCAAATGGGATGAGAGCAAAATAACTATGGTTTTGAACAAATCTGTCTTAGAATTGATTGTTAGATCTACATTCATAGAAAAAATCAGCTGTAAAAAAAAAATAAAGCACATCTACAGAAAGTTTAAATTTGTGAAAAGTAAATAAGATGTTGTTAAATAATACTAACAAAAAATCAAGTAATGTTGACTAAAATATAAATTTAAGATAGAATGGCTCCTGTGCTCATTTTGTGCTTTATTCTTTGCAAAGCTAGATGAGTTGTGGAAAGATACGTGTGCGCATATAAAGGTTAGTTTGTCTTTTTTTATCCTTCAAGATCGCTAAACACAGAGTAATTACAAAGACAAAATTAGTGCAATTATGTTTTCCATTTTAATGTGCAAATTTAAGTCGTTTGAAGATACAAAAAAATTAAGAAAAGCTGATAAGTTTTATTCGTTCCTTTTATTTCAATCCATAAAATTATGTGTAATTAGAAGAAAGGAGAAAATGCATTTTTTCTCTGATTTATTTAATATACATATATATATTAAATAAATAATAATAAATAGAGAATAATAAATAAACGAAGAATATACAACTTGGTTTCTGTTTAAAATATTTTAGAAACGCTTGTTGTTTTAATCGTAGAACGGAAATGTTAAGTGTAGATAGGATAGATTGCTTGGATTTATTAACGGTTAAGCAGTATAATTCTATTAGCATATACAAATTGTATTTTAGAGAATTTACTTGTGGTAACTGAACTTGAAATGCGTGCAAAAGCAAAATTTTGCAAGAATTTCGTCTTATATCCGTATTTTAGAGCCGAAATGAGGTTGATGATATTAGTTCTAAATAACGCTAAAAATACTATTTAATACTTGCTACAACAGCGGCAATACGATCTTCCAATTCATTCTATTGTCTCCAAAGTTTAATGTATTTGTTTATTTATAAATGATATCTTCTTCTGTTAGTCTGCAAATTAGCAACCAAAAATTCGCTAGAATGTGTAAAAAATGCGCAATGTGAACACAGAGTTCTTTGTTTGGGCCTTAGTAAAGTTGCGATTAGATTTAGTATATAGTATTATTATATAGTTTATTTGATTTTTAATTTTGTGTATTATACGTCCGCTAGTCTATTTTTCTTATATTTTTTATTAAAATATGTATATAATTCGTCCGCTATGTATGCTATTGTAGTCGTTTACATAATGTTGGTTTTTATGAACAAACAAGCGTCAAGCCTGCTACACAATGATTGCACCATGCATTATGTGTGGCGCACGGACTATCAATGTAAAAGTGTTTGCGTGCATTTATAAGCAGCTAAACATTGTTTGCGTTGCGTTTTATGTTGACACAAGTCTTTGACAAAATTTTGAAATTTCTGCGTGCGCCGCTTTTGGCAGACAAAGAGCCATGTGTATATGAAAAGAAAACAAAATACTATGATTTTAGACTTTAAACTGGTTATTTGAATTTTTATTATTGCGGGAAAAACAAGCAGAAAAAAGAAAAAACTAAACGAGATTAACCTAGTCATCTACATTTTTATTATTTGACAGCCAGCAGAAAGATTAACAAATTGAACTAAATTAAATAAATAGGCAAATACGAGCAAATAAAAGTTAATTATTTAAAAAACAAAATGATGGAAGACCAATTTAGTAAACGCATTAAGCGAGAATTGCGAAAAAGCTGTTTTCATTTATTTATTGAAATAAATTTGTTATATTTAATATTACACCAATTTTATATAATTTTTTATATTAATTTTACAATATATTGTGCAATTGAAGACACTTTTGCTAGCATATTTTTCGATAACCTGTTTCCTTTGCGTGTCAATGTTGAGTTCTGTCATCATAATATACCAAATAATTAAAAATCGTCGCTATAAATCTTCTTTCTTTCAAATGTTTTTGTATAAAACTAAAAGCCAGGTGATGTTAAAGATTGTGAATTAATTACAAACTATTATTAACTATTTTGTGAACTTACAAGGAACAATTTTTTCTTTATCTTTTGCTTTAAAAATTAGTTTTTAAAGTTCTGTTTTTTTTCACTAATGTTTACGTAAACAAACACTCCATACGATGATCCTGTAGCAATGCATGCAAACTTTGTGCCGAATTGATTCAAAAATGTTATATACACAAGATAGGAACCTACATTAGCAAAATTCGCGCAACAAAATTATCATGCCATAGCTGAAGATATACAATATAAACAACCGCTATCAAAGATTATGAAGGAAAGTAAAAGAATTAAAATGAGCACAATTACTGAGCTGAACATGTATGTTTTTGGCAATTCTGTGCGCGTTATGGCCGTGCTTTTTACTTTATGTGCATAAATTTTGTAATTCTTTCTTATTTTTTTGTTTCGAACGGTTTTAAATCCTAAACAATTATAAAATTGTTATATATGTTGGACTTTGCCTTTACTTTATATAAATAGCATTGTTCTGTGTATTGGTATCAGTTTGGTTTTTGTGATCAGCACTTGGTGACCTCGTCAAAAAGTGTCTTTCTTGTTTCTTGCTTGTTGTTACTTTCTTAACAACTGCGTTGGGTTGTATCGTTTCGGATAATATTGTGAATACGAAATAAGCTTTTTTTCCGCAAATTCTATCTTGTCTGTTGCCTTTCAATATGGATCGTTATAACTGCAGACGCAGTTTTGGATCTATCGAAACGATTACGTTGATCGTGTCCCGAACGTAGGAAGCGGGACATAGATTTCTACAAATTTCTCATCGAGACAGGAAATGGTTTTTTTGAAATAAATAAAGAACTCGTGACATTGTGCGGAAAATTTGACAAAAGTGAAAACAAAATTTGATGAGTGCTGCTATTTAGAGCATTAATCTTCTCTTGCAACGTGCAAAAGACCAAATTGTAGCGTGGCTTGCGGTCATTTAGCCCCCGCTTTTCATATATCTACCAATGTTCATCTACCTCCTTCCTTACCGGCATCGACAGTACTTGTGGACCTGCTATAGTCCAATCCGGTGGATGCATCGGGTGCTTCAGACTTGCCTTCAGACAACGTCAATGTCGTTCCGATCGAAAACTTAGCTAATAAAACTATTAATTCGAACAGCCCTCCTCGCAATTAATCACAATGGTAATCTCTCTTTGAAAACGAGTATTTTCTCTTTGTGTTGGAAGAGTAACTTCCTTATTCCAATCCATAAGGTGAAAGCAGACATAGGGTTGAGAACTATAGAGGCATTGCCAAATTGGGTGTCTTGCTTAAATTGTTTGAACGAATTGTTACTCAGCAAATAGCTTTGGCTAGCAAATCTTCTATTTCCCTATTTAAACATGACTTCCTAAAAGGAAGATTAACTATAACAAACCTCTTAGAGTTTATGCCAAATTTGCAGTAGCTTCTTTAGTGGTTGTCATGTACACTGATTGTAGTAAAGCGTTTGACTGAGCTGTAAACTACTGATCTTTAATCGACCTTAGGCTTTCTCTTTGTGCTTATTGAAATGGCTAAGTTCTTCTTCCCATAATAGATCGTTTAAGATTCTGTTTAACTTCATGACCTTTGATCAATTCCCCGTGACGTCAGATGTCTCTCAAGGTAGACACTTAGAACCCTTTCTATCTATCTGATACATCAATGGTCTTCCTTCGGTGTGTAATGTACGCTCACGATGTTCACTGCTTTCTTCTTTTTCCTTGGAATCGCACTCCTTCAATTTGACTTATACAATTTGTTTATGTGGTGCTTTCTTTGAAATTGCTTTTATGAAATTATATTTTAAAAAATGTAAGAAGCTTTCTTTCTCAACGAGGTCTGTAATCACTACTGATTACCTCATATTGGATCATAGACGTGAACTATAATATTTCATTATTATCGGTTGCCCAACTTTTGCATGTTGGCAGAGACTTATATTCTTGATCAGCTTGAAATTCCTAGTCTGTCCGTCTGTATGGTGTTTGTTGTTGGCACTCTCCAGGTTGCAAAAATGACGATGTCGTCTTCAAATTTTGCAGAGAAATTGGAAGTTTTTGCACGCAGGTTGGTTGAAAATGGGCCATGTTAGTCAGAGCAGAAGCAATGGAGTATAAACTGAACGCAACTTAGAAGGTCGAAATTTTCCACATTTACTTTACAAAACATTTAAAAAATGAAAAAAATCGGCCATGCCCACACAAACTTACCATTGATTAAATTAAATTTTTTTCACTTTTTTTGAGATTTTTTGCTTCTTGCAGGATAGAATGTTTAAAACTATTTTGTATATTCCTCAAACGAAGATATATTTTCTGCCAAAATATGGATTAATTCTAAAAGGAATACGGTAGACACCGAGATTATTTTTTTCTTACTAATATCGGCGATATGGATGTCAAATAAAAGAACTTGGAGAGTAGAATACGAAAAGCATAGCGATGGGTAACTTTCTTACTTGTTTTTTTTTGTGCTTATTTATACATGAATTATACTTAGTAAATACTTTTTAATCGTTATTTATAAAACACTTAAGAATTATTTCTGGCAGCCAATTAAATTCTACAATTAATTTATGTTAGCTGAAATTTTGTAATAATTATTCTCTCTACCTTCTACTAAACAAATTTCCCTATTACTTTTAATTAAAAAAAAAATTCTTTTATAATTATTTCTAATTTGTAAATTTGTCAATAGATATTCGCCTTTGCCCACAATGTCACTTAAACAAAAATAAATTGGGCACGAACCCAGCCTCTAACAATGAAACTCTCTTTTTGAAGCTATATGAAGGTATATTTTGCATGTATTTTATTTTAAATATTTAAAATATTTAAGAGGTATTTAAAAGATATTTCAAAATTTATAATTGCAGTAAGATATATACATATAAATGTGCATAAGTTATGGACCTTTTGGTTTTCTTAATATTTTTAGGACGGACCGAGGTGTTTGAAACGCAAATATGCACCCCCAGGGTGCAGGATGACTTTCGTTGAAACCCAAACGCAACGTTACGTACCAGGGTATCTGATATATAAACCTGTGATAAGAAAGTCGAAATGCTTAGATGTAATTAGGAAGGTGGACAGTAAGTTAACGGACTTGTGCGAATCGTTTATAAAAAGTAATGCCCAACACTGTTATCTGAAAGTTGGAAGGTTTGAAATGTATCAGGCAAAGATTTGTTGGTTTACGGCTTTATTTGTCAAATGCGTTGGTAGAGAGGGCATTAGAAATTTAATCACTCGGGCTATCTTAAAACAAACGAGAATGGGGTCTCGCAACTGGTGGAGCAAGACCATCACGCAAGCTGTCAGGAGGCATTAAACATCAGCCCCTTTTCTTTAAATTTATCATTTTTTTTATTTTACATCTTAAAAATACTTTATTTTAAAAAAAAAATATTTCGTATATTATACGTTATTTGTGTTTCAATTCTTTTATGCGTCTGACCATATATGCGTTGAAAGTTGCACATTGAAGCCAAACATTTGAAATCGAAATGCATATGAAATACATACGTCAGTTTCAAGCAAAGAGTAGGGTGTTGGTGCAGTGGTATAGTTGGTAGGGGCGTCGTTATCGAAACGAATTTTTGTGTGCGGCATTGGGTTCGATTTCGTGCGGGTTCGTGTTCGAGATTTATTTGTTTAAATGACATACACGGCAAAGTTGAATATTTACGAAAAAGTAGAAATTGGATAATGGAAATAATTTTAACAAAAGCTTTTTTGCAAAAAATAGATAAATATATAGAAACATAATGGTAATCATCCAAAAGAAGGAAAATTTATTTATAAAAAAATGTTCACATGAGAAGACCAAAAGTAAAAACGTCCAGCTAGAGAAAAATCGAAAATCTTATTGCTTATGTGCTTACATATATTTGCTTAGGCAAAGGCATGCACAACCGATCACAAGTATTTCTGCTTTAGCGATTACTTAACTGAAGCACAAACTTTAGTAAGTGTGTTCTTTTCTTTTAGTTCTTTTACACTCTCTCACCATCTTGCATGGCGTTCGTTTATCTCTCTCTTCAACTAGGATGTGATAATTTTGTTTCCCAAATGTTGTTATCGAAATATACAATGATTTTGGTTGTTGTATCTTAAAGTTGTATCTAAAGTTAAATCTTTGTTTGCCAAAAATAGTAATGCAACAAACACTCATAATAAGAAAAATATTCTGTAGTAAAGATGATCCCAAAGTTGATCCCAATTTATTTTTAGTAACAAACTCGAATTTTTACTACACAAATCTATAAATTATTTTCAGGTCTGCGAACATTTTGCAAACCTACAAGCTTTTTTACATTCATAACATATCTTAACAGGGTTACTACCACTCTTCAAACAATTGTAAATCCCCATAAAGTGTTTGTTTATCATCCCAAACATATAAATATTCGCGCAAATAACCTGGGACTTAATCATGGATTTGAAAGCTAGCTTTCGCTAAATTGTTCATACGTGATTATCTCTCTGACTTAGTTTTCAACAATTGGAATATTTCAATTTATTTTTTTGTGCTGCGCACATACGCCGTTAAATACGATCGACAACAGGCTAGGACACACTCAATATATACGATAACACTGAACTGAATAAAACAGTGAGAGTCATGGTTTTTCTCTGAGAATATTAAAGTTATGAACGGCGTTAGAACAAAAAGCAATTTCCTTGCCGACAACAAAAGTCTTTATGTAAATGTTTCAGATCTATCCGCTTGGGTTACACTGCGTTTAGATACTTACAAGGGATTCATTTTCGCCAAGAGCTGCGAACGTATGCGGTCCTTCTCAGTTAAGAATGTAGGTTGTTTTGCTATTTCATTTTGCCTCTCTTGTTCTATACTCGCTGACAATTCGTTATTCATTTCGACGTGGTTGTGCTCCATTTCTAAATGTGTCTGCGTGTGTACGACTTCATACTTCCGATCGTCTTCAGCGAAATGAAACACTTCACTCAATTCATATTCTTTAAGCTGCAAATAGAAACCGGCGCACATCGGATCATGAAACAGCAAAAGTAAGTAGTAAAAATGAAGATGCGGTTATTACAGTTTGTTCATACCTTTATGAGCTGAACTGTTGCAATTGGCGGTAGGCGTTTGTTTGTCGGGTAAAAGAAACTGCCAGCGGGATGAGCGGGATACTTTGAGGTAATGCGATAAATAACTCCTTGTGGCGATGTTGGCCAGTTGGGTGCCGTAAAAGTGAAACCATTGTCGCTGCCAGCGTCTAAAGGATCCATTTCAATTGTGACCTTGTCAATCCACGAACCGCCCAAACACAACTGCAAGAGCACACCAGCAACAAAATTAAGTTACATGTATACATTTAATCTAGATGAAGTTCAGAAATCATAATAATTTCATGTGAAACAATCCACTTCACGGATAAGTGTTGGTTAAAATTTTCAGAAAGGTGAAAATTTTCGTACTGCACTTTTTTAAAAATTTGTGTCTGGGAGGCAAAGGTCTTTGCGTATGTTTAAGACGAAATAATTCATTCGGAAAAAGTTTAGGCCAAGTTTCATTCTTTAATTTTTGCAAAATAAAGGACGGTCCGAGTGGAAAGTTTGGAGATGGCAAATTTTGAATGTTTCTCGGCGCTAGTAACAATTAGAATAAAAATATAACGTAAGTTTGATAGAATATGACGATAGCGCGGGTTTACGTATAAATCGAAGTTCGAGTTGTTTTCTTTATTATAAAGATCATTACGTTTAAAGCCTGTAGTCACCACTGTTAACCTAAAAAAAGGGGATAATAACAAAACACACTGATTTGAACTACGCTGGTATAAAGTACGACGTGTCCTTTTCGATTCCTGTTTGTCTGCTCTTGTTAGATGCCATAATTCGATGTTGAACAAACAATAAAATACCAAATGGTTAGCGGCAGTTTAAAATAGATAGGTTCTTCTTAAGAGCAAGAGAAGTCTTGATTAACAGGCGAATTATAGGCCACATCCCTTATTTCTTCTTTTATCAATGCGTAAATTTCATGATGAAGAATAGACATATGAGATTTTTAAACACCTAAAATCTCACAATATGAAATGAAATAGGGATGAAAAATGGTTATAACCACATTAAAAAAACCCATGGTTGTGCTAATCTAAGGAAACTTTGAAATATCGAAGAGCTTTTGATATACTCTCGCATTTGTGGGTTTGTATCTTAAAGTGCTCCTCAACTGCTTTTCTCTAGGCTTTGATTCGATTGAGGTGAACTGAGATTTAACGCAAGGATGGCTGAGTACCACATTTTTCAACTTATACACACCTGATTTTCAACGTCTTCAGGATGTACAGCAGACACATTTCGACACGCGAATGATTTCTAGTTAGATTCGACGATAGATTAGACGAAGCAGTCGATAACTTCGTTACCTATCCTTGCTTACATTCCTTGATAGCATTGTTAACGTAAATCTAAACCTTCGGAGGGAACCCCCCAATGACTATCAATCTCGGTCGAATATCAAGACAAACGCCAAGCTGGGCTTCCCTCAAAGAAAACTCTGACCGTTTAAAAATCCTTTATCTGCTCAAATATCGAATACGCCCACTCCACGACAATTAACTTTCCGCACTATTTAATTAGAAAAATGCGGATCGTTCAAAACAAATTATTAAGAGCTTATTCTACAGTGTGGACGTGTACGTAAACATGTCATACTCGTTTTTTAAACTACAATTTCTCGTCGGTGAAGAAATGTTTATGTCATAATCTTTCTTGACGGGTTATTAAAGGTGGAACTAACTTATAGGCAAACCTATGATTTAATAACAGGTTTGTGTTTGGATTTACAAACATTTCCTAACGAGCATTTAATAGAGATTTTAAAGCATCGCGTACATCATTTACGTGTGGCAGATCCAAAATGTGGTGAATTACTGCCGCCAGTCTTAAATATACTTACAGACCAACGAACTCTTATAGTCAACGGCATAATCATGGGTGGTTTGGAATATCGCGATTCAATTGTCAAAAATTTGTTAAGGATGCGTTTGCCGAGTGAAGTTCTAACGCCATTGGGCGATATGTGCAAGTAAATATTTTATGTATTACATATTGAACTGCTAATTGATGTTCATTCCTTCATTATTGCTCTAGAGAACTTCAACTATCTGCTAATGAAATTACGGTCGTGTTAAATAAATTTTGTGGTTATATACGATCTTTAGCTCCCATGACATTGCTTGCGTTAGCATATCAATTGTTTTCCATTTGCTCTACAGCATGTCAGATTATTGTACCGATATCGGCATTGGGCAAGTATTTTTACCGATTTTGCTATAGAAAACTATTTGCCGATATGAATAGTGGCTCTGTGGTCGAACTCATTTCTCATTTATTTTAGTTTAATATAAAATCCTAGGTTTTTATTTTAGTTTGACGTAAAACCCAAGGTTTTTTCTTTTATATTCCAATAGGTTGTCGAACTCATTTCTCATTTATTTTAGTTTAATATAAAATCCTAGGTTTTTTATTTTAGTTTGACGTAAAACCCAAGGTTTTTTCTTTTATATTCCAATAGGTTGTCGAACTCATTTCTCATTTATTTCAGTTTGATGTAAAACCGAAGGTTTTCTTTTTCAGTTTGACTTAAAACCCAAGGTTTTTTGTTTTTCTTGAGCCTCTGTCGGATGTCATCTTCACGACATGGAAAATTAAAATTTTCAACGCGCTTGTTTGCAATCACCCGTAGGACAATGTCTAGTTAGATATCTGAGATAATCTGATATCTAAGATAATCTGAGCTTTGTTTTTGATGTATTTAAGGAATGGCAATCGATTAAGCACACGGAAACTTTTATAACATCAGGCAGTTTTCCATATTTTCAATATTAGTGGAATCTTTCATGCTGGCAAGGCTCATCTCAAGCATCCAATTGCCTCTGCCAAAATTACCGAGTTTTCCTTTCAATTTAACATTGATCTAATTACATTTTTACTTATTAATTGCGCTTTGTGTTTTGCTTATTGTTCCAATCGTCTAATTGATACTCTTAAAAATGAGAATTTTGTCATCAATCCGTCGTCAATTTTAAAAAGTTCATAAAAATTTTAAAAATGCTCATTATTCTATTGGATATATTGACCTTGTGGTCAACAGTCCTGATCCATCCTTCGTAAACAAATCAATAAAAAAAATGGTTCGAACTTACTTGGAATGAGTCGATTCCGATAAACCAATCAGGCGATGGTACAATGCGCGTCATTAGAGATATCAAGCTGTGGTTGCTGTCGACAAAGAATTTTGATTCACTGCGTCCAGCTCCAGTTATTATAGCAGGCAAGTTGAATTCATCAAAAACGCTGAAGCCGGACTTATTTGCAACAATGTTTTGAGATGGCATCGATTTTTTTAACTGCTGTTGCTGATCACCAGAAGAACTGTCGAATGTATCAGTTTTGCCAGTTTCCGCAAACTGTTTAACAGCCGCGGAAGCTAGCCGCCCAAGGCGATATAAAATGTAAGAGCTGTCATGGCTGCGACCTATTTTTTAATTGAATCCAACAGAGAAAAAAGGATTTAATGGTCTCTTATATAATTAAATGAAAATACGAATTTATGTAAAACTAAATATTAAGTGTCAGATAGAACGTTTATATGAATATAAAATGTTTTGATCAAATTACGAGAAAAACGAAAATCGTTGCCTGATTTCATAAAAGACGATGCTTTAGAATCCTTAGACATTAAAATTTTTAATGTATATGTGTTCAAAAAACCAGGCTGTTAAAATCACTTTATAACAAAAGAACCTAATTATTTTGTTTTTATGACATTTTATTCCAAACTGTCTTGCTTCTTTCATACGAAGCACTTGCTTACGATCATAACAGCTTTACCTTCTGCTATGATAGTTTCTAAATTTAAATATATTCAGCATGCCGATGGAAAGTTAGTTTTGGGGAACTTTTTAGGCACCGAGCGTAAATTAATAGAGTTACTACAGCGTAGCTGAACAATAAAACAATTATTAAAAAACTTCGCCAGTTTTTTCACTTAGATTTATTGTAGTCCATTACATTTCGTTTTTTGAAGGACACTAGTAGAAAATCTAACTAGCGTGTGGTATGAGTGTAATCCACCGTTTAAAGCGTGCATGGATTTTCGAGTGGATGCAATGTAAGTCAAGTCGATAGCATTAAAAGTAGGGAGCACCAATTCGCACCAATTTTGATGTTTGGCGTTTAAATCGCCCAAGAAACATCGCCAACAAATAAACAAAATCCCCTTTGTGGTTCAGAATTTTACGTAAGTTTGTTTTAAATTTGATCTTGATGTTAACTGAATAAAACCCACCAAGAAAATAAATACTAATGAACAGTGTAAAATTTTCGTTAGCATTGTGAATATCCAGATTGATGTTTTCAATTTTGTCAGTTTTGATTTATGGAATTCCATAACATTGTGGATTCATATTGCAAATCACCCGCGTAAGTGATTCGTCCCCTTTACCTTTTACAAGTTTAGGTTGATGTAGTTTAGCCAAGTCTCAGGCAGCAAACTTATAACGACCTTATCTCTGATCAAAAAATGATGAATCTCAATGTATTTTTTGCAAACACTGCGATTGTTCCAAAGAATGTCTCTATCTATTATTTGACTTCTCAATTTACTTTTTTATTTACTTTTATTTACTCTTCTTCTTCTTCTATTCAGAAAACCAACAACTGAACACTTCTCTGTTTGAGCTTTAATAAAGTTAAGGTTATTTTCGGTATATAATTATTATTATTTATTTTGTTATTTCTTTATATTTCGCAATTAATCTATCTTTAATCAATGTCTTGTTAATTTTGCGTGTTATACGTCTGCCACGTTATTTTTTTTTTTAATTTTTATTAAATTTTGCATACTATTTGTGCGGTAAATTGCGTAGTCGAAGAAGTTATGTAGCACATGAGTAGAAATTGTCATGTGAAAGAACTGGTAAGTAAAGAAAGTGTGAAACAGAGTAGATTCATAATTTGGCTGTGAACGTTTGTATATCTTGACGGTATGATTTAAATAAGAAAGAGATTGCGAAGTGAGCTCCGCGGTCAAGAAGACCACATATACACAATTTGGGAAGTGTGGAATGGCGGATAGAAGTGCGAACATTCGGACAAGCAATTGGGATACGATTAGGAGATTTCCAGACCCCACATGTGCATAAAGGGTTGTTTACTATGTTAATTTTGAATAGATGATCATAAACATCAGCCTGTTAATAAGAAAAATAATTTCACATCTGAGTGAGCAATTGATACACCATCGGATTTACTTTTTTTGTGAAAATAAAGAGTACAAATGATGAAATGAAATGTTGCCAAGAAAGAACTGAACGCTTTTTGTCGATTGTCCTCAGACCTGCAGGAATCACAGCACTATCATTAAAAGGGGATGGTCTGGAAGATGCAGTTTTATCTGCAGTGTTGTTACCAATAATGTCCATGTGACTAGGCACCCAGAGAAAATGAAAAGAAAATACATCACACTTGAGGCAATTGATGAATGACCTGATTTCTAATACATGAGGACATATTTTCAGTCTGACATTATAAGGGATTTCTTTTGAAACTGAGTACACGCTAAGCGGATGGCTTCCAAAATCGCAAGACGTTCAGCCGAAAATATAGTGCTACATAAGGGATGAGAAGTAAGCTTCTATATTAATATTTGGAAACCAAAAGCCGCTGCCTACAACATCGGTCTTTGATCCATCAGTAGAGATGAGTGGACTATGCTTCCATTCGGTATTGACTAAGTTTGAGTAACGGTGGTGTACCTCTGTCGTACTAACTGTGGACTTTCTCAGTGATAGGAGCTTACTTACTGGTCGAAAATATTGAGAACCAAGAGAAATTTTGAATAAGCTATGTATACCAGTTCCTAGATATCGAAGTTACTAGTTTTGTCAGCAAAAATTTTAAACAAGGAGGGAGAGGAATTGGGTGATATAAAGTTGTGAATGAAAGGTAAGGCCGAATGCTTCTTAAATGATAGAAAATTTGTTAGATGATTAGATTGGCGAGTAAACGAACTCTTTCTTGTAAAGGCATAATAATTGCCAACTGTTCCAAGCTTAGTATTTGTGCAGAATCATGCCACCAAGAGAAGGCATTGCCATTGGATTCTGCATAATTTCAGAAGGTCCTTATTTGAAATGTCCAATAAGAACGAACAGGCGTATTCTAGTTTTGGCCGGACTAATCCGAAGTACACTTTAATCACACAAGAAGGGATGGACCCCACGAAATACTACAAATGGTTTTCAGTACGTTAATGAGTTAAAAACATTGTTTGACAATTTTGTGAACGTGAGTAGCAGGAGAAAGTTTCGAATGTACAACCAACTCTAAAAAGGCGAATGTTTTAACAAAAGGAATAGAAGAATCACATAAGAAAAGAAACCGTACTCCCCATTTTTAAAAAAAACACGGAATTGGTCTTATTAACTGAAAGCGTGAGTCGGAGTGACTCAAAACAAGAGGAAATAGTATCGAAGGCAGATTGCGAAGTGCGCTTATACAAATCTGGATCGGAGTTGGAACTAAAAAATAGCATAGCCCAAAATTGAGATGTTCTTAGGAAGAAAACTGAAAATTTTGTTAATATATGAGTCAAAATAAATAGAGGAACAATTGCGAAGGATCTCCTTTATACAACAATATCATTGCTGCTAATTAACATGTTCTTATAGAGAAAGAGGTTATATAGTAAATTACAAAATTTGGTAGAGAGATTCGAAGAGAATAGAATAGAATTTAAGATATTAATATTGGCAGAATCAAACACTGAACGTCCAGAAATCTTGGAATGAAAATGTGATTCCTAGCAAAGGCTGAATTGATTGCTGACTACAAAAGGATCATATTGTGTTGGGCAAATCTGGAATGTCCAAAACCAAATTGAAAGTTGCTGAGAATAAACTTAGTTTCGAGATACCACTCTAAACACGAACTTTGTCGAAAATTTTTCTAAAGATACAAACTAAGACAATACATCTGTAGGAATTAGGATTAACGTCCTCCACGTACTCAGAGAACTAAGGGTAGGTGTACAGATCGAAAGATCTATGCAGGAAGAGATGGAACCAAAATAAGTAGGATCATCATTATTTAGTAAATCTAAATTGCTGTTTTCAAAACATCTTGAATTTGTCTGCCTCTTGAATTGAAAAAACGGCTACTCTAACATACATTATGAGCGTTAAAAACAGCACATATCAATTTGAAAGAAAATAAGCTGTTAATTGCAGAATCAGAAACTTTACAATTAGCTGGAATATAACAACTTATGATCAAAAGCTCCCCAAAGGATATGTGAATATTTGAGCTACAACCTGCAATCGGCTTTGTTAGATATAAGAACCACGATGACAAGAGTTGGAGATACGATCAAGTCTTACCACTTCATAATTTTTAATAGAAAACGAATAATAGGGCATAAGAAAGCTTTCGGAAAGACAACCGACGGAGATGTCGTTAGAATAAACATATTGTTCAAGCTGTTTGGATTTATTGCGGAGGCTAGTGCAGTTGAGTTTAGCTATTTATTGATGCTTATGTAACATCGAAGCCATTAGGACCTCTCGTGATAGATTGGAACACCATAGCTGCATTAATAAAATACAATAATGCTAACAACCCAATGACGGTGGGTCCAAATCTAAGGTGGGGTGGATTTTTCAAGCGAGCTGACTAAATTAATTCTAATAATAATAGTAATAATAATAATATTAATAAAGTACAATAAAACACAATGTTCTTAAACAATTTAAAAGAAACTAAAAGAAAATTAAAGGTTAAGAAAAAAAGAAAGAAGAAGCCTAGTAGGAAAGTTAACACATATCACATCCACACTTAGTGTCACTATTAGCAGCGAAGATTAAAAGCATATGTTTGCATGGATTGGATAAAAGTATCTAAACTGCTTTAATTCCATAGGCAGAGAATTATAAACTTTTACAACTCTTACCTGAATGTATTTAACCAAAAAGCACGTAACTCGACGAATTAACTAATGGTTATTATGCACTAACTTACTAAAAGAAAAGAGACTAAAAGACTCCTTTGATCCCTGCCGCAGAATAACGATGTTAACTTTAAGGAAGTCTAATTTTAATAAAATTAAGGATGGAACGACATTGAAAACGTAGAACACAACCCGATCACACTGACTCACGGTATATCTAGTCATACCGTTACCTACTGGTCTCAGTTTCTTTAGATTTAAAGTATTCGTGAAAGTTTACACTTCTAGCGCATAAATTATATGTGGCATAATTAAAGGTTTGAGCACTCTAATTTGGATTTGAATGGGCATAGAGATATTCAAGGAATGCAGCTTTCTAAGTATTAGATGCAGAAACGCATGTATTTACTATAGTGATTGATAAAGTAATTTTTATATATTAATTTTAATAAAGTAATTTTTATATATTAATTTTAATAAAGTAATTTTAGGATTAAAATTCCTTGTCAGTTTATTTAAACCGCAATATAAAGTGGCGAGGAGGATGGGCTAATGTTGCTATCAAAAGAAAAAAACGACAAAAGCGATTTTGTATCGAACAAAACGACGTAAAATTACTATACGATTGCCTCAAAGAGAACGTCATAAAGTTATTATATACGCACTTATTATACACACATTTGTTGATTTATTATACATACGCTTCTCAAAGCAATTTTTTATCAAGGGAATACTGCTTTCAGTACTGGAATATACACAACCATCTGCAACAGCAATTATTCAAATGGCCGAGTATGGCAACACTAACAAAACTTCCAAAAATCGTGATGCAATTCTGCAGCAACTTTTGCAGAGGAGCGATAGTAAGACTGTGACCCCAAACACGGCATTTGATCTCGTAGTGCAGAACACCTAATGCTGCTATGGCACGGAGTTAGGAGTTTTCTTCCAATTGTGGCATAGGAGGCACGAGAAACTTTTCAACGAAATGGTAAGTAATTTTATTTTCGATGAAATGGTAAAGAAACTGATCGAGCAATTCCGGCAGACGATATCATTATTTCATAGCCGATATGAATGCCTTCAGTTAGAGAAAATTGGCCTGGGAGATTTTACTACATACGGCAGTAAAGCTAATAAATTCTTTGAAAATTTCGCACTATCTATCGAAAGTTGAGTTCAAAGCCTTGCTTTCTTTGCTGAGGATGAGGTCATCACGCAATAAAGAGATTCGCGCTAGTCTTCTATCAATATGAACAGCCCGAACGCTTATTAGCTTGAAATCAGATGCCAATTTAGTTGAGAAGGCCAGGCAGCTGTCAATTTAGTAAAACAGTAACGAGTCGTCGAAAAGAATCTAGCACACTCTCATCATGGGCACCCAGAAAATTACAAGGGAGGATATAAGTCGTACAGATCGTCCAATATACCACGAACGTCATGCTGCGCATGTGCCGCAACGCAGTATATGGAAGATTGTCAGTACAAAAATAACAAGCGTAGACAATGCTCTCAGAGTGGACACAAGCAAAAGTATTATGGCTGTTTCACAACTAAGCAACCAACAAGATGATTATTTTTTCCAAATACATTCGAGGTGTTTAGTCTAAGTATATATATTTTATTATAATTCAGTTTAATTTTGTGTTTAAATATATATTTTTATTCAGTATCGCATTTTGGATTGCACATTCATGTTTGGCTGAATGTGCACTCATTAACGTTCATTTGTTCATGCACTTGCATTTGCACATTCATGTTTGCGTGTTGGTTTGTTTGGCATAACTGACCATAGACAACGATATCACAAAATCACATAATCCAAACCTCGAAGTCGTTGTTTACATTAATTTGCCTATGTTGCATTTTTGTGACACACTTCAAGTTCCTCATTTCTCTGGAGCAAACAATCGCGAAAATGCAAGTGCATCATTTTTATCGCACTATAATTCTAAGTTAGTTTATAAGAATTCCAATTTATATATTCGCATTTTTAGTAATAAAATTTGTCTTTTGCCAGGCCAATTGACCAGCTATTTTGTTTTCTATTTGCGGTTTCTTCCAGTTTCAAGTGCTGGAAGAGCCAATTCAATAAGTTGATACGGCCTGACGCATCGTTTGGTCGATTTCTGCCAACCGAGCTAGGTTTCTTTCAAAACACTATTACTTACCGTGGTGTGTTTTGTCGTTCACATCTTGGTATTTCAACCAAGGTAAACACTCTGGTAACCCCGACGTGATTGGCACGTCTTGTCACCTTTGACTACTTAGTGTCCATCTTTGACAAGCTAATAAATAAATTGCAAAGGAACCATCACACTAACATTCTGGTGATGTAGACGTGCTTGCATGTTGATCACAATTCACGCAGGCTGCCGCACACAACATAACATGAGGTAAGACGTCTGTCAATGAAATTATGGCACGCAAGAGAAGCGCAAATTAATTGCAGTGCGCGTAAATAAGATTAATGTCGCTCTGCATATCGACTGTGGATCAGACATTATAACCATATCCAGTTAGATAATTCAGATAAGCGCCGTGTTAATATGAATGTTTAATTTGAACGCAATATACATTTCAGAAATGTCGTGAACCCAGGGATATCATATGTGGCCGCTAACATAAGTCTTTTCTGGATCGATTTAATTGAAAAATTCAAGTTATAGGATGTTTGCAATTACATCGGAAGTTTGCAATTACATCATCACACCAGTCGCATTGCTATTTGACGAGTTATTTAAAGTAGATTTGGGTCTTTCTACCAAGATAAAAGGTTCATCTTAAGCAAGATGCGATACGTCTCTATAGACCAAAGCGACCAATGGCCTATGTAGCCTCGCTGCTAATAGACGAAGTATTACAAAAGCTGCAAATTAGGAATTAAGAATTATTATTATTAAATTACTACGGCAAATACACCCAGAACACTAATGAGCTGCGTCGCCCATTGAATGCACTTCTACCTGAAAACGTTAGCTGGAAGTGCGCAATAGAATGTCAGCAATCATTCAACAAATTCAAAGAAACCTTGGAATCGGATCTAATCCTCACGCACTTTGACCTGAGCCTTGATATCGTCGTAGTTGCCGATGCATCTAATTTCGGCCTTGGGGCATGCATATACCATCATAATGACAAGTCTATTACAACTATCAGTCATGTCCTGAGTTGGTAAAAGCCTAACACTTACTGATTTGGCGTAAACCCTCTAAGCTGCGGCCACTATCTCTTCTTCTTTTACTTTTTTCTGACCATGGCGGTATTACGCGAATAGGACTCGTACCCGGGGTGAATGCTCCACATCAAAAAAAAAAAAAAAAAAAACGGGTAGGTGTTAAAGCAAAGAAAGACAATTAGCGATCAGTAGATAACTTCTTAAGTATGGAAGTAAAGAGATAACAGGATAATGGCAGTATTGAAAATTGACAGAAAAGACATGAAATAAAGTTACTTGAACAGTTTCAAATGGAAAATTGTAGGCTGATAGACAGAACGCACCAAGTGAAATGGGAATGCAATCAATGCAAAGGGGTGAATCAATCCCCATACTTCATTTGCGCAGTCCGCAATACCCAGTTAAAAAACATAGAAGGAATGATGTGAAATTCTAAGGATCCATTATATTCCGCCTAAAACCATTTATCGAGAAAGAAAAGCTTTTCTAATGCGACAAAAGATGTTGACGAAACAATTGCACAATTGTGTTGCAAATTTGGTGAGCACTTTGCGGCATTCGTCAAAGATAGATTCATAATGGATTTTCACGAAAAGATCTTCATTAAGTTTTGTGAAGAGAACGGTACACTTGCTCTTTCTTATATTGATAATCGAAAGACTTCTTTTAATGCTAAGAGTGTTGACAAGAATGCTAATTGCGATAATAGGGTGCGCTTTAAGGCGTCTCCGAAAAACAAGGACAAAAACGACGATAAGAAGAAACCAAACAAGAAACATCAATCATGCAAACACTTCAGTTGAAAAAGCCACAATGTTGAAAATTACATTTTCAAGAACAGTTTGTGATAAAATAGGTTACATTTCCTCAGTTTGCCAGTGAAAATCAAAAGCTAAAAAACTTTAAATTTTGTTAATAAAGAATCAAAATTTGATAATTCTATTTTTAGTATTATAGATAATCTCACGGTTGTTTATCCACGTTGGAAGTAGAAGTTGACAGTATTATACCAGCATGTACCATGGGCGCACCCTACATTTTACTTTCGACATCCTTTTTAAGAAACAAGAACCTTAGTCCAGAACTTAAAAAGTGCAACAATTCTTACATTAACTATAGTGGTGATCGAATATTAATTATTGGTGAGCCAAAATCATCTATAATGTTGTCACGAAGGAGGTTACTGTTGTAGTATCAGATAGCACAAAGCGAAGTATTTAGCGATCATTTAGCACTTGTAATAGCGCCACAATTGCATTAAACGCTGATCAAAATGCTTAACCAATTTTTTGGAGGACTATGCCATTGTCACTCGTCTGGAAAATAAAAATGGAACAAAACCTAAAGGTTCTCTAGAGCGAGTAAATAACTCAGATTGGCGTATACCTTTGGTGCCAGATTTGAAAGAAAGTGCAGACATTCGCATAGGCGGCGACCGCAAAGTTGTCAATAGACTGTAATGTCCGCGTATATAGGGTAGAAGGAGTTCCGTCAGTTGGCCTTGTCCCTGCTCTTTCCCAAAAGTGTAACGAGTCCATAATAACGTAGTTCCGTTAAGTACAGTTTCTTTTCATAATTCGTCGCTCGCATAGTAGCATTATGTAGAGAGAGAGAGAGAGAGAGAGAGAACAAAGTCCGAAGTCCGATGTAGAGAGAGAGAGAGAGAGAGAGTATTATGAAAAGAGAACAAAGTCCGAAGTCCGTCTGCATAGCATGAGGGTAGTTCGGCGAGTGAGCTTTGTTTTAAGAAGAGTTTGGAGAGGTCTAAAAAGGCAATGGAGCAGTGGACAACCAGTTCGAAAAGTTCGAAAGCTTAATTAACGGAAGTGTGAGATCGACGAGCGTGTGCGCAATTATTATTTAAACAAAGAAATAATATAATTTTACTTTTATTACATTACTTTTTTTACTACATTTTGCACGCTATTGTTGTGTTACATATGTAAACTTAATTGTGTCAAACGTCACAATTAAATCACATAAGTATATAATTTTAAAAGCGATCGCTTTGTATTTATGTACTTAAAATTTGTATACCGTTTTTTTTTAATGATTGCCTTTATCATGGAACGATGAACAAAAGAAATGAACAAAAAAATGCAGACAACTAAAATCAAAAAGTTAATGAATAAGGAAAATAAATATAAAAAGAAAAATACGGAGTTTCCATGCATCTCGAAATTGGAAGAAGAATTTTGTAAGAAATCCATTAAATACAAATCGAAACGATATTGAGAAAAACTCTTCTAAACTAATAGTGCACGTGTGCCTGTACTTGGGGGCCTATTCAAAATTTTCTGCGTTGTTATTCATAACCTCAATTAGTGGTCACCGTTGTCACACGGTCCTATTATGCAATCCTCTTCAAAGTGGCGCTGCCGTTTTTTTATCGTCACTGTCATCACTGTAATCGTCTTATTGCATATTGTGGACTCTCCTGGGTGAGGGAGTTGTAAGAAAATAAGGTTAAGGTAGAGTATTATAATGTTAATTAAAAGCTCACCATCCTGCAGGTTCCGTGGAGAGGGGGTATATTTGTGTGCCTGTGAGCTTTGTGACCATGAGTACAGACTAACGGACAAAAGAACGGTGTTAATCGACAACGAGATTAGCGGACAAGGCACGTCTCCAATCGTTCATGGCATTTCTTTTAAAGAATTTGTACGCCGTCAAAGGAATATCTTTCCGGTGATATTAGAGCAGTCGGTTCAGCAACCAAGAAAGTAAAACATAGCTTCAATTCTGTTAATTCTGATTATTTTGTTACAGCATCTTCAGAAGTCTGGCTTAAGCCGGGGTAAGATTTTTTGGTCTGATTTTGAAACTTTTAGATACGAGGTCTTTTTCAGCTTAACATCTTTAATGTAAATAAATGCTTGATTTCGTTTTTTGCCAACATATCTTTATCTCGAACTGATCTCTGAAGATAGGCAACGCCTGTAGTTGTTGTTGGCCATAAATTGTTTATGTGATAATGGACCGTGTAATCAAGTGATTAATAGCGCACAGCGTTTATTTGCTAAAACGAATTATGCCAAAATTAAGAACTTCTGATTGGAACTTAAACTATCAACATATTGGTGATTCGTAATCTTTTATTTACAGTCAGCATTTGTCAGCAATTTCCGTCTCGGCTCCGCTTAAGTCTTGTCATACCTCTATTCGCCCTGTTTGCTGTACTTAGCATTTATGGGTGGTTCGCAGTAAAAAACAGGCTATATTGATATATATATATATCTATACTCTAGCATTACACAAGATTATAACTCTCTGAAAGCAAAATGTTATTTCAATTTTCTTAACGTGACGTGAGGTAAAGTTCTTAAAAATCCTAAGGACTTCTTATACCTATGAATTCTGAACGTAGGAAGACGTCCTTCCGTTACGAGCTTTCGAATCATCCGATGCCTCTTCGCTAACTGATCTTTTTGCAGATTTTTTTGGTGAAGTCTACCAATCTTCAAATCATATAGTTAGCCTTATTCGATAAGCTCGTTTGATATTTTTCCGTCTATGTCCTTTTCCGAAGAAGAAATATGTATAGCATCGTCGATTTTGAGGTCTTTTGACGTGCTAATTGTGTTCCCTCCTTCTGCAACATTATGTTGATTTAATATATTCCTCTTTTAAACATATTTTTAATACTTGCTTTGAAAAAGGTCACCTTGCTGTGCTGTTGTTTGCTTTGCGCGGTTTTGGATGAAATCCTGCCATATCTCTTCCACCATACACCGATTGATTGAAGCTCATTAATTTACATACTCTTGAAAAAATTCGTCATACGTTGGGTGTACGCTTTGTCTTTAAACTAATAAAAGGAAAAGTTAATTCGCCGGTTTTATAAGAACATATTTACATTCACACCTCCAGTAGGATCTCAAGGCATTTTGCGTTCATGCAGCTACTACAATGCCGAACTAATTACTCACTTGATTTTTCTCTTTTGTCCGTTAATGAGGTTAAACCCATTATATTGCATAACTAACTGTTAAAGATTTTCAAGCTTTGTACAAATGCAAGTAAATTGTATCATAGTAGTTTATTTTTTTTTTTTTTGTATTTGATTTCTTTCCCCATTTGTACTATTAATATAAGACAGCACGTGTTCACTCATCAGCATATATTCCTCAAATCTCAATTTAGTGCTTAGCTTATTTCTGGTGCATATTACAAAATTATCTTGTTTTTTATGTTTTTTTCTCTTTACTACAACTAAATTATTTTGTAGCTTACCTGCAGCTAATGACTTGTTCTGTAACAGCATTTAATAAATAAATAAATAAATAAACATCTGTCTTCTTCTACATTTGTGCAGCGAAGTAAAAAAGCCTCTTCCTTCAAACAAGAAGAAAAGCCATCTTTTAAAGAGTTATTAAAAATAGTTGCTATCAGCCCACACAGTTCATCGGCGTTTGGTTATTGAAATGGAACCGGTATGGCAGTTAAAATGCCACCACTAATACAATCTTATATAATAATCTTATCTAATAATATAATGAAAAAACTGCGACGAATGGAGATCAGATCTTAGCCACATAGGAAAGTTTACTGCTCACAGGATGTCGGTAAGTGTTAGGCAAGTGGAAGTGAATATTAGAGTTTAGGCCTCTAATATTTCGGTAAATAATAGTCACTGGGTGTTAGGAAATATTTAGTTTCTTGTAGGTGGGAGAGCTATAGAATTAGTAATTCCGCAGAGTAAACTCGTTTATGAAGGACCATTTTATTTGATATAATTGCCTTGTATTCAGACCTAATTGAAATATAGAAGAACAAAATAGCTCTAGTTTTGAATGTGAATATATTGAACGTAGTAATTCGAATTCGATCCAACTTTTGTTTGTATAAAATGTGAATGTAGATATGTATCTATTATAATAGAAGGTTATAATGGAAATAATTCTAATAAAATGTCGTGTAAATAGACTTTAGTAAATCTTTCAACTCCATAAATGATTTTGTAACTTCTAATCTCCCATTTCTCACATTTACTGCAACACAAGATCTTCACAAATCGTTTTCACTTTCCTCCAAATCATGACGTGACTTGTTGGCATAGGTACGGTTCCGATAATAATAATGCTGCCATACTTCCCTCTTCAAAAGGAAGGTTTTATACATATAGGCATCAGCATAATTGCATATACTCAATTTTCAAACCTACACAAACGAAAAAATAGTGATACAAACGCAAGTATCTTAAAGCAACTATTACAACATGCGTTTATGTATATAAACGAAAGGACAACTTATAATTAACTTAAACTAATTTAAAGCTATATGCAAATTATTATTGTGTTACATTACGACGGCATAGGCCAAACATAACTAGTACTACGCGTACGCCCCCCGTTTGAAAGTATTGGCTTTCACCCAGGATTATAATGAATAGACAGTACCACTTATATTTAACTCATCGATGAGCTTAGCACGAATAAGAACGTTAGCTTCATCACATTGTCAGCAATCGATTATTTGTTGTAACAGTGCTGTGTATCAATGCGGTTTTATTTTTATCTTGCCGTCCACAAGCTAGATTTTCATAGGATGTGTTCATTATAAATTAAATCGAAAATTAAGATGACGGATTCGAGTGCGTACATGTATGATATATCACTTTTTTAGTACCGAAAATTTCCTTGCATTGAATTAATGAGTATATAGATTGCTAGCGTCGTAAAAGAATAAAAATGAAGCAGAACTCATCTTTACTTTATAGAAATAGACTTTGAGGTCTTTTTGCCTTTTCGCAATTCTCTTCTTCTTACAGTTATTTACAAATTTCTTTCCAATATTATATTAACAATGGAAAAATTATAAATAAGCGTTTATTAGCAGCACTTCGTTATTCTATCTCATCTGCTATTGTCATTTTGGTATAGACAATTTTAAACACGGACTGACAAGACCGCTACTGCACTAGTATACGTAGCCGTCACATTCTTCTCGCACTATTGTGAGGATGGTGTCATCAGCTGGGGTTAATTTGGCGTTGAATTTGAAACCAAGATTAGTTACGACATCAACAAGCCGAGCTTGGCGTAAGTTCCGGTTCCCGAACATACAACGTAAGTCCTCATCGATGCGATAAAGTAGATAAGTCCCACGGGCGCGAGAGGTATATTTGACGTCATCAGCATAAAAATAAATATCACAACCAGGCAACAGGTAACCATATGATTATGATTCATGCGAAGCACATGTGGATAATAGAAAGTAGAGAAATACGCCTTTTTTTATTTTAAAAAATAAGCAACCACCAGTGACTTATAGAACAAATTAAGAGTTGAATTGAGTATACATAAAACCGAATGGTGCTCTAGGAAATACAAAATAGTGCCTTAGGAAGCGGTAACGTGTAATCAAAAAGCGATTTTTTTTTCGGAAGTGAAGTCCATGTTGCACGCGATGAATGACATTTCGTGAACAAAATAACCCATCAAGGTATCAGAAGGACATATAAGATTCAACGCTGCTGATATATTTATTGAATATTTGCGAAATGTAGAATTTAGTGAATCAAGCAAATGTTAAGCACAGATATCAGTCATACATCATCGTTCCATTCCCCACAAAGAACTATCTTTATAAAAGAAATGCAAAATCCATCAATGACATTAAAGAAACATTGTTTCTGTTAGGGTTATATACACACATCTCTGGGCATTTGGTTTTACTGCTCTTGATATCGACTCGTAGATGTTCAACAGTACTACCGTCAGCTGACCCACCGCTGTCTCTTATATTGTGAGCTCAGTAAACTGGTAGTAAATTGTACGTGCGAATACCGAATTATCAATATCAGCCTCAAGACAAGTTTCTGTTTTCCGCACGCAATCAACTGTGGACATAGACAGTAGATAGTTCGTAACGTCCGCCAACAAATTCAGGGAGGGTATCTGTTTGTCTGCTTTTAGTAAAAATGTCAAAGTAGCGGCTAGCCGTTAGCTAAGCAAAGAAATAAGAAAAAAACAAAAGTATGCGAAGAAGAACTTTTGGTGGTGGTTGGTTGTTGGTTGGCTGGTGTTGATCAGGGCAGAAAAGTATTAATTGTGGTGATAAGCGAACAAGTTCGGAGAGTTTCGTTTAAACAGTTGAGAGTAAAAGTGAACAGTATAAGTTTGAAGAGAACAGATCACTCTGTATATAAAATTAATTAAACTTTGCAATTGACGCGAAAAGTGAAAAAAAACAATAAAATATCAAAAATTCTTCTGATAAATTGCATACATTATCCCATGAGTATATTAAATCTCCTGAATAAAGAGCAGAAACAATTGGAACAAAGAAATTTCGGTTAACGAAATCCCTGGTCATGAATAAGCACATTTCCTGTGTGTGTGCGATTTGAAGGACATATTTTTGAAGTTATTAATTACAATGATCATAAAAAGTATGCTTGAATTAAATCGGAATTTCCACATAAGGAGTCAAATTTTCCTTAAATTGAACGTAACCCTCAGAAGAATTAAATTTTATACATATAAATATTTCAATAAACAACTATAACAAAAATGCATGTGGAACATAAATGAAGTAAGAAATTGGTAGGAACTAAATGGAAACTATTTGATAGAATTATATAAAAAAAAACAATGGGCAAGGACAAGAAAATGCAAAAAAAAAATAAAAGTCCAGAATCAGGAGAAAAAGATTATTTTAGGAAAAAAAAAATTAAAAAGGAAAGAAATTTATAAATTTCAAAAAAGTCGAAAATCTGATAGAATAAAAAATCTGATAGAAGAAATCTGTTAACTACGAATAGACATGTGTGTACGTAACAGGAACGTAAGACAACCCGAATGATTATTGCAAAAAGAAGTACTTAGTAATTGATTTGTGAAATAAAGGGAAAGAAAACGAAAAAGAAAAAAAAACGTTTTTTATTGCATCAAATGGATGTCGTCTCAGTAGGCAGATCAGACCTACATTCTCATACGGTTTTAACTGATTGTGCTGCGATTGTTACCTGTATGCACGTCAACATCTAAATGCCATTGCGCCAAAATACGTATGTGAAAGCGTCTTGCCAGAGACTGACACGAAGTCGGGGTAAAGTGAAGAGATTGCTCCAACGGAGCACCATTGAGTAGCAGCTAAGTACCCCTTTTGTTTTGCTTTCTTTTAGTTATGAATAAATAAAAGAAAAAATAATGATTAACTAAGCCGCATGCCTCACCGCTAAGGCGGGGTATGGAGTGGTGCGCGTATAATGGACAGTGAAGCGACATGGGACAGTTACCAACGGACAAAGGAAGGACCGACGGGGATATACTTTTTTTAAATTTTGTTTTTCTTGTTTATAATGCGGCACCACGAGTCGAGGGCAACTGCCCTGCCGGCAATGAGCCAGCAAGCCACTTCCAGCAAGTTCGTTCCATCGATTTTCGCTTTATGAAACCTTCTCGCAATGAAGTGGTAAACTTTAAAGCAATGAGCGCCAAAGTGTTGGTACACACAAAATTCAGATAATTCCACTGTTTTACAAAGAGAGAAATGGCGTCATTGAAACAATTGAAATACGCATTGTTCACCAGCGACAAAATTTATATGTCATTCTACGATCTTAGTGAGTAATTTGTTACTGTCCCACTTTATTCTACCGTTTTTTTATTGCGTTTGCTACTTTAAATCTCAAATTCAGCTTTTTAGACCTTTGAATTTCATGATTTTTGGGAACAGTTTTTTATGAGTTTTGGTTCTGCGCCGTCACAATCAATCGTTTTTGGATCGAAATCAAAGTTTAAAGTCTTATATTTTGCTTTGCTTGTTATTTAGGAAATCTTTATCCTTTTTATTTTCCCCCCCAAAAAAAGGCCTGTTCTCAATGCCAAAACCTTACAGCCTCGTAAAAGTTGTCTCAAGGAAACAAGCCACACTAACATAAGTTTAAATGAACACAAACGCTCTCTGAAGACTTTCTGTCAAACGATTAAGAAAGTTAGGAATCAAGCTGCACCTTCGCTGAAGGGATTCATTTCATACAGACAGTCTTAATGGAATGCTCGGGAAAGGCCGGAAATTTAAGGAAAAGTTCTCTTTAATTTTAAATTTTTGTTCCCCTATCCGAAAAAATTTAAAAGTTTATTAAGCGGTTAGCCTGCTGTAATATCCCTAAAACTTGGTGTTCTTGACAATTTCTTTGGTAAAGACAGAAAAGGTAATGGAATAATAATATATTATTTGCATACGTTTAGCGCACTAGCAAAAAACATGTCTCTGGACAAAGTGGGAAGACCGGAGCCAGTTTTTTCTACCGAAGAAGCTCTGTGGCCAACGCATATTCGGGTGCAAAGTAGAATAAAAAAAAAGTATAATTTAATCTACATTCTTATAATTACAGAAATACCTAGCATTCTTAGAAATACTGATGTTTGTGTTGAAAGGAAGTGAATGCTTTCTCAGTTGTGCTTTACAATGCTAGTCCTAATACACGCTACTATCATAGAACGTATGTTACAATTTTCTGGTTTTGTCCTTCCTTCCTTGAAATGTTTAGATAACGAGATACGTCAAACGGTCTAATCTATGCGTAAGAGACTTCATCCTTACGTATTGATAATGCAAAATCTAATGCGCCATGCTGATTACGCACTACGACCCAAATTAGATCGTATATACTGTAACAGCAGGCGAGGGTGCCAGCTATTCCTTTAATTTTCACCACTGCGAGTGGACAATTGCAGTCTTGGAGAGATCGTGATTATACGCGGTTTACAAATCAAAGGAGTTATCGCCACCGGGGTAACAAGAAATATTATCAAGAGTCAGGCTTCCAAGACTTTGTACTGTGCGGGCCACCAAGGCGATGGAAGATGTTACTACAACAAGAATGTTTGATACCTTTGCGGCGAGCATCCCCATCAAAACCAACCTGACCAACATACGCAAGGAAAATCACAACTACTACCGCGACAAAGCACGACGAATCCCCAAAAGTTTCGACATTATCGCTCACAACATGGGTTTAAACAAAAACATTCCATTGTTGACCTAAAAGGGCGCTTCTTCATTAAAAAAGAATGTTTAAATTAACTTATCGAAAGGTTTTAAAGATATTGTGTTTTAAAAAATTGTGCTTCAATAAAAACATTTTTGAAAATTTGCAATGCGTTTTTGACATTTTTTCTTATATAAATAACTTTTCTATTATTTTTCTATTGGCCTGCGATCCCATTGCTATGAAAATGGTCTTCCATGTTAAAATATTTCTACTCATTCTCTTTGCTCCACGATTTTAAGCTTTTTCGCACATTTTCTAGGTTAAGCGTTCCGAAACGGCGGAGAAAACAGCAAAAAAATGTATAATTTATCACTTGAACTAATAATCAACACCACAAAGTCCATCAGATACTTCTAGCTTCTTGGCAAGCCTGCTGTAGGCATTCGATTTGTTGGAATTGCTTTTAAGCGCAGGCAAATAGCTTCCAAGTCATAGCTTCCATCTTTTAGTTTATTAGATAACTTAACAGATAAGACGTTAGGCACCAGCGGCAGGTGCTTAGCACACAGGTGGTCTCTTTCAGAAAAAGCGCGAAATTTCAAAGAGAATGTTTTTTTCGAGTAAAATTAATTTTTTTTCCATATATTCAAGAAGGCTCAAAGCATCTATTAAGTAAAAAATAATATTTTTTTTTAAAAGGTTTGTTGTTTGAGAAACTATTGGAACTCAAAATTTCCGTCTCTTAAAATTTATACCCCTTGATTTCTGTACATCAGCTTCTATTTGCGGATGGTAATGCTTTTGCTATAGCGCACGTCTACTGTCTTGTTCATTAGGGAACTAGAAAAGGGAGGAACAAGAAATTTAAAAAGCGTAGGCTATTGATTACATTCAATAATATGGTTCTCCGCACAGACACCATGGCAATCGAATTTTCACACCGTGCCATTATCAGTGCCAAGCAAATCGATTTATACAGTTTTTTGATTTAATTTTTGAACGCTGCCTTATTCAACCAAGGGATACATTGAAGCAATAGAAAACTTTTTTTTTAACTACATAAAATTCCGTTTTTAATTAAATTTTGCATCTCTTATAGCAGTGTAAGAATTCTACTTCTTTATTATGATTATGAGATTTTGTGAACAAAAAATTTTGTATGCAAAATGAAATGAGATGGTTCATATATATATCTGCTGCTGTTCCTATTAGCGTCTCAGCCTTTATTTTTGAATTTATTGTAGTTCATTATCATGTGCAACTTGTATTGTAGTACTGACAACATAATGCTCAAGTGAGCTTTTAAATATATGGGGATTTATAGTATTCACAAATTTATATAATTCACACTTAATTGGTTACATGTTTACAGCAATCTATTTACGACTTTCTCATATTTTTACTTTGAATTTGTGTAATAGGCGTCTTGCTTTATTGGTAGCCCGTATTTCCAGATTTGAATAATGGGTCAATAACCAGCAACAAATTTTTTGGCAGCTGCTTGAAGTATAATAGCCTTAATCCTGATATTGCGTGTATGAATCTCTTTTGCAAGAACATGCGGCCACCTACTTGCTATTTACCACAATATTATAATAAAGGAGATCTTAATTTCGGTTTAGTCCAACCACGTAAATCTTTTAACTCACAAGACATGTGTTTAAGGGATCATCAGATTGTCAGATTTAGCTGTTTAACGACCCATTTTAATGTTTAGCAACAATATACTTCGCATTTCCGTTACATTTTCGTAAATGAGAATATTATGTAAGCAAAATATTGTCAACCTGTTGCTCCTCGAATTACATATTATTCATTAATTTTTCCTTGGCTTCCTGGCAATTTGATAAGGGTTAAATATGTCATACGTTATAGAAATGATAAGAGTGCTTACAGTAACTTCATTATTAGTTATTTACAAAGGATTGACTTCAATCCAATATATTATCCTAATTGCGTAGACTAATAACTTGATGTTCCAAATAGGATACTGCATTCTAAATGTTCAAATGATAATGGATCCCCACCTGGGCCCATTAACGTAACATGTTGTATGAAGACTCCCTTAGAAATATTGTTGTAAGTTGCGTAATCATTTGAACTATTTGATAAGAAAAGAAAGCAATCTGAGCTGCATTACATTTTTTGAAAGAACCATTTCTAAGCAAAGACGCGATATGCTCCCTAGTAAAGGTACGCTGGGAAGTGGATTATTCTAGTGAGCTACACATAAAATATCTAAATGCCCATGATTTGTCTCCACTGTTTCCATAACTTCACCAATACAGGTTATTCATTTCCATTGCAGAAACTTCCTATTTAATGCCGTCCGCAAAGTAACATATACGTCGGCTGGTGTCGACGGAATATCCATCGCTCTTTACATATCAAATCATTTATTACATGTTGCTAATACAAAACAAATTAACTCCAAATTTCGTGAGGATTCATTCTTCACACGCAATAGTCTTCGGCTGACTAGTATCCTAACCTCCCTTTCCAGAATAATTGAGCATATCATTAAAAAGCACATCGATTGGTACTTTGAGAAAGAATGTAGCACATCAAAGCCTTGGCTCTTCTCATCAAAGTGATTAGGGATTATCTTAATGATGGAAGGAGTTATGTTTAGCAAAAGTATTTGATAGAGTTTCCCAATATACTAAACTTATTAATAAACTATACAATAAATTCCAAATCTTTACTTATGCTTCTAAGCTCTTGGCGGCATGCAACTCAAATCTTAAACAATTCGTTGCAGTCAATGATGTCACCTTTTTCTTTGCTGAGTTTATATCTGACACTCTAAATAAAGCAAACTCAGACTACCCGGGTAGTTCAAACGAAACCGGTCAGGTTTTGTTGAAGACGCAATGTCGTCGATGACTGTACAATACTAGGCCCGCTGCGCAGGCGTATTGATTTGAAACGTATACCGCGTCCACTAGGAACCCCAGTTTTGCCAGCAGAATGTTACATATGGAAAGATGAAATGAGTCTCTTTTTACTCCTACAGGGTGCAGAATGTTTGTTCCCCCAAAAATAGGTGGTCAATTTAGCCTTCTAATGGTACAATTTTGCCGAAATAGAATCAAGCTAAAAGGATCTTTACACCAAAAGCAGAAGGCAAACATGATCATCCGTCAAAATCATATAGATTTTGACCCTAATTTCATTCTGTTCAAAAGTACGGATTCAAAACACTGAGGCCATGCAGATGTTCTGGAAATTTCTGCGGCGCGCTAACTGAAGACCCGTAAAAACATTGCACTGGACTATTTAAATTATATCAAATACCTGGGCGTCACTTTCGACAAAACCCTGGCTTGGAACTTTCATAAGGAACAGCTGATCGAAAAAATTGTCAGAGCATCTTTGTCTCACAACGCCCCCGCAGTAAAACGTGGAAAAATGGTTTGTTGGTCATAACCCTTCTGATATTAACCTATGTGGCTCTGGCTTGCTTAAAATAAAGCCAAAAAAGGCGGTGATGACACTAAAGGCAATGCGGCGTCTCCCTCGCATCGTCATGACCGGCACGACGACCTTGCCCCTTGAATACTCTAGAAGGGGCACTGGGCATAACAACTCTGCCTATATTTATAGAAAAAGACTCTCCTCTGAGCGAACTTGGATGCCGAACATCGGCAAACTAAAACTAGGAAACTTCAAGGAGCGCCTAGAAGTGGTGAAGAACTCCACTGGTGGATCCCTTGTGAAGAAAATGGACCACTGCGCCGCAAGGCTGATACTACTCTGTCGGTTCAGGATGACCTCACCGGCGAGGTCCGGCTGGGACGATCTACCTTTAGAACCCAGTCTGGAAGCACAAAGATTGCCCGATGTACCAAAAGAACATACTACTGAAATGGGCTTTTTTTTCTAGTTGCTAACTGTCTACATTCCAGTACCAGTTCATTTTAAAATTAATTTGATAAAAAAATTTAAATAAAAAAAAAATTGAATAAAATTGACAACAATATGCGTTTAAGGGTTAAAAGAAAAACACTACACACCGCTTCCTGCAAAAAGAGATATGAAGTTTTAAACATGCGATGTAGATGTACGTGGCTTTGCGTTTAAGGGAGAGGGCAAACAATCACATCTGGACTTGATATGAATTGCTTCCAAACTTAGAATGAGCTGAGCTAGCACAGTTCCGTGCACGTAATAAGTCTACTTGCACATTAAGGTATTGAAAGCCATGAAACGACTAAAAAGGGAGGCCGAAGTACCATGATAGGTGCGGAATCTTTTATTAATAGGCTGGCATTGGAACGGGCATAGAAAAAATCAGATTATCCATTGGAAGCATGGACAATGGCAAACGAAGAGATTTATAAAATCTTACGGTATAGCACGTAAACGACTGGGAGTACGAAGAAGTGACCTACATTTAGCCACCGGCTTCCATAGGTATCATAATTCTCTCACCATGAAAAACGTCGGCATTTCTGATAACGACTTACACGAATTCTGTCATGGGAAGGGGGAAACGCCCCGCGAGGCCATCTCCATAATCACAAACCAGGTGCTTGGCGAACACGTCATAACGGATAGTTATGACGTGAAGCAAAAAAGCATGAGCGGGACGAACATTGACGAGTACAATAGATTTTTCAGATCGCGGTACAGATTGCTTACATAACAATATAATACAATGTCCGACATTCTATAAGATTCCATTTTGGATTATCTGTTGTTTAATCTCTTTGTGAATGATTTCTGGGCCTCTGTTAGTGATGACCGCATGTTTTTTATCTGTGCGGATCACATTTTTTTTGCTTTATGGTGATAATGTAAATGATTAAAGTAAGATTAATGAAGTAAGCACGTATTTACTCTCAAAGGTTGAATGAAATGCATTTTATTAACTCTTCTTAAATATGGATCCAATGCAATATGTTGGGGAGCCCTTGATCGCTAACTCAGCCTTGGTTTGCATATTTATAGTATTTCCGCAAAAGGCTTTCTTTCGCTGCGAAAATTATGCAATCTAAATCTATATTTGCCTCTTCGAGGTAAACATACTATTGCGAATTTTCTTCTTATGTCGTATGTTAACTAATAACATTATGTGAAACAGTTCTTACTGTGGACAGATGTGGCTATTTGGGAGAACAGCCGCCTTATAAAAATTTGCATACATACATATATACACCCATAAAAGAGCAAAAGGAAAAAAGAACAGATCAAGACAGGAACAACCACCGTCATAGTAAAACCAAAGTAAAAATTCGTCAGCTACTGCGCATGAAAAACATCAGACTGTAACGGATGATCACAATTCCAGTGTATTCAACGATTGTCAGACGATTGATGCGCACAATGTTAAGTGATTGTCGTAGATGCGTAGAAACTCATATCGAGCGAATTGCGACAAATCGTCTGCAATAAGCTATCGAATGGAACTTTCAGTGCGTAATACCTGTTTTTGGAAGTGTTGTGCTGATGGTTGTCGTCATCGGCTTGCTGCTTTTGTAGTCACGACTTTACCTAGCATTTGCTACTGCGCTTTTAGTAGAATCTTTTTTAGTAAAATTATTCAAAGAAACAATTGTGAACCATTATTTATATATCTTGAGAAGGTTTTTGGTCTAGCAAGGGGCTCAATGTTGCTGTGGAAACTGAGCAAGTCAATGTTGTTTCCAAATTGAAGTATCATTAGGTAAGATTTATTTTTAGATATTGGGAATAATCTTTTAAATTTTTTGTTGCTAATGCTATAAAATGTGAAACATTAAGTATTTATTTAAAAGACATAATTAATGAAGGCTGTCGCTGTTGATAAGTTTGAAGGTTTATAATGTCATTTGTCTTAAGAACTTTTTTTACATTTTTTAGAAGTTTTTTTTCAAATCTTATTTCTCCCTACAATGTACACTAGTCCTTCAATGTTCTTTAAGATGCCAAGCCCTCTGGTGTAATATTAACCTCATGGAATTAAATTAAAATATATGTAAATATGGAGCAGCTTTTCTATTGATTTTCATATATTATTGATCTCAAATTGGGATTGGTTAATTTGCAAAGCGAAAACTTTGTTTTCTTAAACGTTGGTCAAATGTGCTCAACAATTTGTGTTTAACTTAGACTGTCCATAAGTATGATCGGACTTGTTCTTCAGCATGCTTTGTCTGTGTCAGTGTCATGTCAACTCAATTGAATCAGGCTAGAAAGGATTTTGCATATTAAGTAATTGTAGCAGTATTAGTTTCTCATACTCTAGTTTACTTATTGTAATGTAAAGTTTTGCTCTAATTAATTTAACCAAGTTTAATTAATAACCCACAGTGCAAGGTGTCACCTTCTCTAATGTAAGCCTAACTAAAAATTCATTCCGCTGTAGTTTTAGCTTTAATCTAGTTTGCCCAATAAGCTAGTTCAAGTAACAAACTCTTTTTAAGTAACTTCATAAATATTCTTGTAAAATAGCATAAGCTCATTTTCATGTTAAGCTTCATAATAATCAATTCTGATATTAATAATTATCGCCGACAGCAAAGAAACAACTACAGTGCTGTCGACATTCAAATTACTTTTTTGTGTTTCACTATATAATCCCCCGTTGAGATATCGCGAACTCTTTCCCGCCTTCTATCATACACGCTAATCTTTTGTATAGATAGGTTTGATTAGCCCCTTTTATTAAGTAAAATTTATTTTAACGTGCTCTTCAGCGTTTTTCAACATTTACTGAAAGTTCAGATAGATTTGTAAACTTTACAATCCACTCAGCCTCTCCTGTCAAAAATTTAACATTATTTATAACATAATTTATATATCAGGGTTGGAATAAAATAAAAACACTTCTATATCGGAGTTTCTGGGATTCTGATAAGTGGTTGCAAACCTTTTGCCCGGCTGCTCCGATCTTGTCAATTTTAACTAATATTTACACGGCCTTATGTTCACTTTCAAATACAAATAAAAATTTTATTCTCTTTCCTTTTTTTTCATTCATTTGCTTGTTGTATCTTTTTTTGGGCATTGGATACCGGGAAACGATCGCTCGGTTTATTATGTTAGAGGCCAAATTAGAGCACAAGCAGCTTACTCCCATAAACAGTTATCAGGTATGAAAACTTTATGACAGCATAATGCAATAAAAAAATTAGCCAAGAAGGAAAAAAGTAGTAAGAAAGTTATATTCGGCGGGAGCCGAATTTCGCATAACCATATCGAAAAAAGAAATCGCGGTGTCTGCTGCGTTCATTTTAGAATTAATCCACTTTCATGCAGATAATATATCTTCATTTGAGGAGTGTACAAAATGGTTTTAAACATTCGGTCTTGTTTGCCTTATTATAAATAAGTATAAAAACACAAAAAATTGAAAAAATAAAATGTAATCATTTGTAACTTTGTGTGGGCATGGCGGATATTTTCCTATTTTGCACGCAAAGTGTACAGTGCTTCGCCAAGTAAATGTGGAAAATTTCAGCCTTCTACTTTTTACAGTAACGAACAAACTCCAAAAAGATTTTGTTAACAAAAACCGAGATGCGTTTAGTTTACGCTTCACAGTGCGCTTCTGTTCCGACCAATTTGGCCCATTTTCAACACCAATCTTCGTGCAGAAAGTTCCAATGCTTCCACTAAATTTAAAGTCGATATCTTCATTTTTGCGACTAGGAGAGTGCCAAAAACACACATAACACAGATGGACAGACATGGCTAAATCAATTCAGAATTTCACACTGATCAAGAGTATATATACTTTATAGGGTCTCTTTGAAACTCTGAAACTTTCTTTTGGGTATTACATGCATTATGGAAGAAAAAATGAGTATACCTCCATCCTACCTTCCTTTCTTTTTACTTTTTTTTCGTGAGGATCAAATTAGCTTGAATGGCAAACGAAAAAGTTGGACGCACAGAATTTGTTTTTCAATTGTGGGAGATAGATGTTATTGTATTTTTGAAATAAAACGAAGTACATTTTGTTTTAAATATAAAATTAAAAATTTTATTTTAAAAATAAAATATTTTGTTTTAAAAGAAAATTATGAAAGAAAAAAATTTCCCGATATATGAGAAGGCAAAAACTGACTAACTCTAACGAATTTGTATAAGGAGTCTGGCGCAAAGAAATTGTAAAACATATTTAAAAGTTTACAACAGTTTGTGTTGCATACCTTTGTTCATCTCATTCTGTATGTATATATAATTGTTATGAAGAATATTTGTAAACAAATTGTATCAGCATAAAAAAAGGAATTTTTGATTACTTATAGAGAAAAAGACCTTTGTTTTTCAACATTATCAATGAAACTTTCGTCAAATAAAAATAAATACGCCAATATCTAGACGTTAATATCAAGACTAGAAGACACCGCAAGTCTGTGGTACTAGACATCGCTACGATTGCATTCGCAGGGTATTTTTGGGCCTGTTCTTTTGTTTGGTTTATATACATAAAACAATTTAGTTTTTGATTTAGTCTTAACTGATTAACTAATTTAAGTTATAATTATACCTTTTTTATTTAAATTAAATAGAAATGTATCTATAAAATTAAACAGTTGTACAAGTAACACATATATATATGTATATACATATATGTATATGTATATATATATTTTTATATATATATATGAGTGAATTTTTGTAATTTGGTACCAATTAATTATTATGTAAATTGTAAGGATAAAAATTTGTGAGTGATGTGTCTGCTTTTCTTTTTATTTCCTTTTTTCTAACTTTATCTTACCTTATATAACTAGCACGCATTGATCTAAAAATAATTGTCTAGCAAAGGCGATTCGTGAGCTACTCTTTTAAAAAATAACGGACCAGACGTTGTATGCTACAATAAACACAATAACCCATTATTATGAATTGTCAACAAACGTCTCTTTTAATTTATATTAGATTAAGAATAGAAAGGTCAAAAAAACTGTAGTTGCAATTGTAATCTTATGCCATTTGCTGTAACCAGGGTAAATTGACTTTCTTTTAAGGAATTCACATCACTGGATCATGAAGAAGTTGATATAGAGTTTGCGGATTGCATTTTTTGGTTGCCCTGGAGAATATTAGAATATTTCTGTTTGTATTGTGTAATTTACTTTGTGTGATTGTAATTAGAATAATCTTTTAATGTTCATGTATTATAATTACATATTCTCCTTGATTATTTATAACATAGGCTTCAAAAATCGTTTAATACGGTTTATTTTTTCAGTGTCGTGCCTTCAAATCTGCCGCAGTAACATGAGTTTTATGTTTTCGTCATTCTTTTGTTGTTAGTTCTTCTCTCGCGCGGTAACCATTTATATCATCTGCAAATTTTTTGCAATGTATTTCTGCACAAACTATACAATGGTTACGAGTTTATCATAGATCCTCATTCCGCCATCGGATAACAGAAGTATTTCGATGTTGACAATGTTCTATCGGTCTTTCGGGTAATAATTTTGAATTTAGTTAATACGTATAGCGCATTCTCTCCAGGTTCGAGAAATTGCAATATTTTTTTAAATGCCGAAATTCACCATAACTTGTCTTTAGAAAAGTCAATCTGAGCTTTTTCGATAAATATATGTGCTCCATCTCTCCAGGTTTAAATTTTAGAATACATTATCCAAGATATTTCTAATGGAAAGCATTTTGTGACATTCTGCCACTTGTTATGAGCAGATCGTGAGAGCTAATTTCAGTTAGGTATAGTTTGAGCAGTACCGATCTGATGTTGGATTTGTGTCTTCACCGAATATTCGATTAACCTCAAAATTCTTTGTGCTTGTTCGATTATCACACTCACTCTATTACTTATTTATTTTTCCGTCCTGCAGGTTTCACCTCATTTGAAATTATAAGATTTCCGACTTATCGCAAATTTTGTGGTGTCTTTCAGCCCATACCATTCAAACTTATTTTGTATCGACACTAAAATTTTTTTAAAATCCCTCAACACCAAGAAGAAACACCTTTCTATTCAGTAACAGCCTTAAAAATAAATGCAGCTGAAACCTTTCACATTCCGAAGAGAGATATGGCTACAAACAAACAAAAAATGTTAACTATTTGAAATTCTCTAGTCGTAGTAAAAGAAACAAACACAAAATCTCGTAGGAAGAAAGAGGAAGTCACTGGTTATTATACTTTTACAAGCTGTTGCAATGGTACCCTCAGAAAAATATAAATTGGATTAGTCGGCACTCGAATAAAATTAACTTTTAACAATTTTGACAAACTAGTGTGAATGTATAGAGCTCTTCCATAATTTAGCAAAAGTCTTCTTACATGCCAAACTGCATCTCAAACGTCTTTTTCCCAAAATTATTTTTTATTTTTTAAAAATTTCTTTTTGCGTCATTTTTAATTCAAAATTTTAAGTAATTATGCAAACTAAGTATTTATAATTAAAAGTTTTCGAAAGGTTGACTCGCATGAACGAAGACAAAATTTCTATTAAATTTGAACCCACTGTGATGAAAACACCTCCCTACGGCTTGGGAAGCTATGTTAGCGAGAAATACTTTGTCAATGTCAGCAGAGATGTAATCTGGCGTATGAGTAATAATAATGTTATGTGCAATGTGATGTATAATAAAACAAATTAGATGTTCATTTATGTAGGATTTATCAATCATTCTACAGATTTAGTTTTTTCATAACTTTCATAACATTTCAACTTACAAAATTTCTAGGCACTTAGTCTCATTTGGGGCAAAATCCACATTAGTTTATACAGGTGTTACCCAAACCGGTAGAAAAAATTTTCAAATCCGATTACTGGAAATATTAATTTAAGTGCAACGGGATGCATCTTTAAGGAAAAAATATTTAGGAGAAATTTCTAAAAATAGATCCCCAATTATGTTGTATCACCCAAGGTAGAATTTTCTATAAATTATTATTTCACATTGATCGCTGCACTCACCAACAGTTTTTGTCCATTGCGCGGTTGGTCTCCAATCTGGATAATGTTTTGGAAATAGTTCCCTTGTCCAATAGGTTTGTAATACTACTTTATAAACAGCTAGTCCGTCCAAACCACAATTATTAATTTCGTCTGGCCGCGCTGAAGTTGATCTCCCTGTTGTAACCAACGGAATAATTGGCGTTATAGATGAATGACGATTTCTATTTACGTCTGGTCTGTTGTTGCGATATGGATTATTATAGTGCTGTACGGTAAAGTAGCGTTGTTCGCGAAGTTTATGGTCATGTAATTTCTGAGTATAATTTTTTTTAAACGGTATTTGGCTTTCTATGGTGTACGAGTAAATAGAAGGACTTGAAATGAAATCAGAGCCACTAAAAAACACGGACGCGTTGCTGCAAGTGGCTGGCGACGAAGCTGCTACAATTGTGTAGAACAGCAAAAGAAACTGAAATATAAACATCTCGTCTTCACTTATTTGTTGAAGTTTTCCTTACGTAGATAAAATTGAGTTATTAAGAAAATATATGATGCGATATTTCCCTTTGGTAAATTTTCGTTAAGGCTGATTTACACATAAACAAAACTAACCGAAGGTTTTCAAATTTTTTATATAAACACGTATTCCGTAATTCGTTTAATATTATATATTGAATTTTTCTATTTTCACATTAGTATCACTTTTGGATAATTTCCATAAATTTTCTTTCCATACATGTGTATAGCAATCATTTTTTTCAAACTTCGATTTTTCCACATATTCCTTTGAAATTGTCGCCGTTCTTATTTTAATTCTTCACAAATGCAGGCGCAAAGCCACATGTACACTCTCACACACTTTTCAGGCTGTGCATGTGTTCGAGTTACAAATACTCTCCCAAACATTTCCAATTACAGCCATAAATAAAAATAGAAATACATGCATAGCGTCTCCTTTATTTTCATGTAGCTCTTGTTAGTAACATTCAGTATATTTAGATTAATTCTACGCTGCTCACGATTGACGGCATACTCTTTATTACACGCTTTTTCTCAACCGTTCACATCCGTTCCCGCAACGCCACATACTAAATTTAAACCACCCCTAACTAGAGTTAATCTGAATTAAATCATATATATATATATATATATTTTTTTTTTTTTTTTTTTGATAATCGGCCCATTTTGATTGACATAATATTTGGAGTTTACTTTAAAAAAAATATCTCTCTTCCACGGCTGAAGAATAATAATAAGAGAAATCGCCTATTAGTTGTGTGTTTCTGCGAAAAATATAAAAAAATTCCTTTTCAATTACCAACGTTTGTTTCTTTTTTCGGTTTATTCCATACCAGTTTATTCTTGAATCTTCTTTCTTCTGCACAGTACGTTCTTTGGCGGGACTCAAAAATAAAATTCGCAATTTTAATCAAGTATTTTACAGGCCCAAAGGTCATAAAAGGTATTTTTAAAACTCAAAGGACCATTACAGATTAAATACTTATTGGCTGATCAGGTTTTTAATACATTAATAAACAGTTATTAAATCTGCTGTCTATCCACGGAAACATATTCCATATACGGAAATCCGATAATTTTACTGTAACAATTTATAAGCAAAGTTCGCAAATTTGAAAAAACTTTAATCGCCGCATTCTTCCAAAGTCAAATAAGGTACTACGTAGACGTCAACGAATATTGGGTGTACTATATAAAATCAATTTTGAAATAAAAAAAGAGGATATCAATATTTGATTTTGTAAATAATTGCATCAAATACAAGTTTAGAAACGCTGAATTAACACATTAAAACAATGAACTTCAATACGATTGCTCTCTTTCTTTCCAAAGCAATTTTGGTTTACTTGCAAAGCGCATGCATGTTTTGTATATAAGACAAATATAATAAGAAAATAAAAATAAAAACATTTACAATTTCCACATATACAGGGTGAACCATAAATCGCGAATAGGTTTCAAAACAGTACAATTATTTAGCTGTATAACAAACCCCTGTCTCAACGTTTGTTATTATACTGTCAAAGTTACTGTATTTATTGCTTAAATTTTCGCTTGAATATTGTGTTGAACCACTTTTGCTTTTCGGCTTATTGCATATACTTGTTCTTTGCGCGCCGATGAAGGGATAATACGCTTGTGCCGTAAGCCCTGCGTGTCGTCTTGACCACAGAATATTTGTATTTCTGCAAATGGTCCACAAAAATTCCCATATCTTCTTAGCCCTGTACGCTGTGACTTCATCTCACTAAAACAAAACGTTTATTAGAGTATGCAAGATGCGGAAATCGTCGCATATTACGCATCGGTGACGTTCCAAAGCGAGAGAAAAATGGTCGTGAAATCATTTTTTCCATACCACGTTTACATAAGCGTATGCTTATTTAGATGTAGACGTGCAAACGCTATATATAGTCTTGTTTATGTATATGTCGAAAAGACGAAGATTTATTGTCAACTCTCTGAAAGCTAAAGCAAACAGGTCCAATTCGCGATAAAATTTTAATGTCGTATAAAAACGTCTGCCTTCAACCTGTTCAGTGACCAAACACAATTTTTAGAAGAGGCCAATGCCTATGAGGAAATGCTTTTTTTTTAAACATTCAAAATAAAACAATGCGTTCCAACGCAGCATTTTCTTCTTCTTCTGCGAGTTAGCAAAACAACAACAGACGATTTATTGGGTTGAGTAGAAAAGATTCAATACGAACGCTAAGGTCTTTATTTGATCCTTAATTAAGTTGGCTTGACTGTAAATGTGTTCACATATACGTACATATGTACGTTGTGGGTTAAGTAAAACCATTTTGCCAGAAGTACTCTTTTTCCAATTATCAATTCAATTTTGTTTTCTTCGTTTTTGATGCGATATTTTCTGGGATTTTATTTATTTTCCAAATTTACAGCGTAAAGTCATTTTCACTTTTCAAAGAGCTGAAAAGTTATGATAATGAAAGGGTTTGTGAAGGAGTAGATTCATTATGTGGCCGGCATACTGATGGCAAGCTCTAAAAAAGAGAAGAAAACGTTCTAAGCCGCCAAATTGCATGAGCGTAAAATGTCAACAACGCTGCGAACATGAAGACCACATATAGAAAATTTGCGAAGCATGGAGTGGCGAATAGGAGCGGCGACATTCTGACAGATAAATAGAAGATGGTCAGAAGATTTCAAAACCCCACATATCCCTCACTATGTTAATTTTGCACAGGTGATCACTGCATCTCGTGTGGTTAAACATTAACGTGTTAATAAGGCAAATAATGTCCCGTTTGATGTTGCAAAAGGTAAGTCAATGTTATGTTTATTTGCGGAGTTGAAGGGTATGAATGACAACCATGAATTGAATTATTTCAGCCGCCAAGAGAAGACCGAGTGCTTCTTGTTGATTGCTATCAAGTCAGTGGAAATCAGAGAGCGATCATTAATATGTGATGGTCTGGAAAGGGTGATATTATTTGCAGTGATATTTGATTTAATGTCCATGAGACTAGGAACGAAGAGAAAATAGAATTAAGTCTAATTTCTATCATATAATGATGAGTTTTACATGAGGGAAACGATTGCAAAGCAGATAAGACGGCTTTACTGTCTGCACCGAGAGGGATTTCTTCTGTGATTCAGTACTTGCTTCTAGGATCGCAAGACATTCCGCTGAAATTACAGCGCTGCGTGGTCGGGTTGAGAAGTAAGCTTCGATTTTGATATTTGGGAACCAGGGAAGGCTGCCTAGAAGCTCCGGCTTAGGTTTATCAGTAAAGATGAGTCAAAAATGCTTCCATTTGGCAATAGCTCAATCTCCGGTAATGCGAGTGTGCAAAGAATACGAAGCTTATATGAAGCAGCAAAGTTTCACAACAAAGGCCAGCACTTGAAACGTCGACACATTGGTATCTTTGGCGTATGTGCAACGTGGTAGGAAAATTCCTGACAACTTAAATCATCAACTAAAACATCCACGTCTTCGAGAGAAATCAATGTTCAAAAAATAAAAGAATATGAAAAGAAAAGTTATCTAGTAACAGATGTATACAGCACATGGAAAAGTACAACTGAAATCTTGACAAATGTAGACGAGAATAAGCTTGGTTTTAAACGAATTAAGCTGAAAAAACAGCGGATATTGATAAAATACTGCAACCTATGAATGAAAGAAGAAAATACCGCAACGTTAACAAAAATGAATACAATCGAATACAATGTATAATATGTATAAAGACACGAGAATAAAGCGTATATGGATACAAAAGCAGTGTTCGGAAATAGAAAAAAAGTTCAGCCTTCTAACTTTAATAATTTCCGAGTAACAAGCAAAGATTCACAAATTTTTGTCAAGAAAAATAGAGTTGCGTTCAGTTCACCCTCTACTTCGGGTTGCCAATGGTCCAATGTGTCCCATTTTCAATTGCCATCAATCAACTTGCTTGCAAAAACGTTTAATGTTATTAACAAATTTGAAGTCGATATCTTCATTTTTGGGATCAGGAGAGCGTCAAGAACATACACCCTATAGGCGGACATATATGAATATACCAATTCCGAATGTCATGCTGATGAGAATGTATATACTTTGTAGGGCCTCTGAAGCTTTCTTTTGGGCGTTGTAAGCATTATGATAAAATGAGTGTGCCTCATCCTTTAGTGGTAGGTATAAAAAAAAAAGCGTATAGAGATAGATAGATACTACACATAAACTGGTTTTAAAGGTATGCAATTTTTGAGTTAAAAGCTAAACATATATCGATTTCAGCAATACGAAATACTAAAACCACTTTACAAGATAAAGTAAAAACAACACTTTTTTCAATTGCACGAATTGGTCATTCTGTATTGTGGCTGCATTCCGATAACACGCTAATAGCTAGTGGTCTGTTTAGTTATTAATTTTGCTCGAATTGATTCAACCCTCAATATTCACTGTGTCGCAGCAATAAGCAGGAGGAACGACTATTGCCACATCCTCAAAAAGTATATTCGATTAGATTGGCGTTACCAATGGGTTAATAATCATATTCGATGTCCGCTGATTACCTCTCAAAGAGGAGAATACTCTCGCTTCCATTTTTTCTTACAGAAAAACTTAACATGTATACAAAATTTTAACAATCACCAGCCCTTTTGTGCAACGAGTGCTTTTTTCTTGTTGCAAGACCTCTTATGTATAGTAAAGTGGATTACTCCCATACCGCTGTTCCAATTTTTTGCTTTCATTGAATTTTGGAGAGGTTTAGGAGAAGGTCATCTCGTATGGTGTCGATTACTCTGATGTGTCAACATCCTGCCCTGAGTGCTTTCTTCAAACTTAATTCAAAATAATTATTTGCCGGTCGTTGTTGTACCCAAAGTGATAATTGGTATTTTAACACTACGCGACAAATAGTAGATTCCTTAATTTCAATTTTATTGTTAAAAATATATTTAAAAATGATGCAAATGTTATGTTTCTTATGAATTTCTTTTTGATGCCCACGTCTCCGGTAGCTTAGATATTTAGGTATTTTTATCCTCTTTGTACACGTCACTTAGATTTCTTCAAAATGTGCGAATGTTAAAGATTATTATATTAAATAATTTTTATATCGTTTCCTAAAATTAGAAAAAAGTACCTCGTCTAGGTAAAAACGCAGCACACTTCAAATTTCATTATCATAAGTTTGACAACTAATTAAAGGCAGCAAAACGTTGTGAGAGGCAATTAAAAAACAATTTATTTGACATCATCAATGCCTGGCTGATTCAGCGGGTCTGAATTTGCACATGTTTGATTGCAATGGCGACTCTTAATTTGGTCGCATCTGCGAGTAAAAATAACAATTACATGAGCGAGTCTGAATTTGCACTTATTTAATTACAATGGCGACTCTGAATTTGGCCTTAAGCATATAGCGTGGAAACACTCAGATAGCAGCAGTAAAGAAGAGGAAATATTTGTAAACGTGTATGTAATAGGTATATACATACCTTTCATTGGATAGTGAAGCTAATATAAAGAGAACAAAAAGAAGTAAGCAAATTACATACGGTCAAGACCGAATCTTTTACACGGATCACCATGATCTTAAAACATAAGGGAAAAAAAATGGGCTGGCGTGGCTGATTTTTTCTATTTTCACAATAAAGGTGAACATTTATTAGATTCATGTGTTGTACATTATGAGCAAAAACCACGGAAAGCAAAGGCCTACGTATTTTTTTTGTATACGCGTGTGCTTTGATCGGTTTGGGTCATTTTCAAATTCTTTAGCAAATTTGTGGGCAATATCTTCATTTTGCGAACGAGGGAGTGTTCACTACACAGTTACACAGAGGAACAGATGAACTGACGGACATGTTTAAGTGCATTCCTCATTTGTAACTGTCCAAGAATTTGTATACTGTGTGGGATTTATGAAGCTTGTTTCTTTGCGTTGCATGTAAAGGATTTGAAAAAAATGAGGTTATGACACACTATAAAATTGAGTAGGCATGCTCGATTTTTTCAGTTTTTATAGAGCTACTACTCATAGAATCAAAAGATAAGGTATAATTACACTATTGATAGGAATTGCCATATCTGCGTCAGTCCCGTCCTATTCAATTGAATTTCCCACGTCTCCTGACGTCGAATTTATCGCCATTCGAGCGAGTATACCTAATAAACAGCTATTTATTACCTGCTCCTACATTCCCTCAAATTCGGATATCTCCATATATAAGAAGCAGGCTGCCCTCATTTGTGAAGTGGCCAAGCAGTCTAGACTTACCGATTTTGTCGTTGTGTTGGGAGATTTCTACTTGCCTCAAGTCACTTGGTGTAACAGTGATAATTCTGCCTGTTTAATTCCTTCTTCAACATCTGAAAGAGCTATAGTGTTCTTTAATGAATTAC
>KK500167.1:61577-73596 GCA_000688715.1 Glossina pallidipes | reverse complement strand
TAAACTATTTGAGAGTGTTCTGACTCAGCATTTGGCCTTTGCCATCAAGTGGTATACTTCTCCACTCCAACATGGCTTCCTAAAAGGAAGATCTACGGTCACTAATCTGTTAGAGTTTACTTGTCAGGTTTTCAAGGCATTTTGCAATGGTTCTTGCACTGACGTCATATACACCGATTTTAGCAAAGCGTTTGATTTGGTTAACCACATATAAAACTGATAAATGATCACAGTCTAAATATTCTGCAAAAAATATTTAGTTAGATCTACAACGCAGGCATTTATCTCGATGGCTGATTAAAAGCATCGCTCTTCACAAAACCAAAGAAAGTAAGCAAGTCATATTCGACGGCGACCGAATCTCGCATACCCACCACTATGTTTTTCGCATTCTACTCCTCAAGTTCTTTTATTTGATAACCATAGCGCTGGTATTTTTCATTTAGAATTAATCCATTTTCGTGCAGATATATCTCATCATTTAAGGAGTTTACAAAATAGTTTTTTAATTAATTTTTGCACGCAACGAGTAGAGTGCTTCGTAAAGCAAATGTGGAAAATTTTGGCCTTCTAACTTTTATAATTTCCGAGGGCTTCAAAATTTTTGTTAAAAAAAACCGAGTTGCGTTCAGTTTACGCTCTACAGTGCTCTTCTGCTGTGACAAATTTGGCCTATTTTCAGTACCAATTTGTATACAGAAACTTCTAATATTCACACTAAACTTGAAGTCGATATCTTCATTTTTGCGACCAGGAGAGGGCCAACATCACACTTCCTACAGGCGAACAGATATGGTTAAATCAGCACAGAATTTCACACTGATCGAGAAGCTCTCTCTGAAGCTTCATTTTGGACGTTATATACATCATGGCAAGAAACGAAATGAGTATACTTCCATCTTATAATAGGTATAACAATGCTAGGATATGTCAATATTATGGAATGGTACTCCTAATGAATCGTTTACTGAAAATATTCCTACGAGTAATCTAAAGGGTTTATGGTAAATGCGAATCATCACTTCGGCGTATTTAATTTGGTTTTCGAAAAAGCATGGGCGCCAGAGAAGCCTTATTTTGCAACAGCAGAAGTCCGTGATAATGATGTCAGAATAATTTATACAGATTCACAGAGAGTAGGACTGACTTTAAGATGTTAAACTTAATAGAATGAAAAGTTAATGTTATGTCCAAAAAGCACGCAACGAGAACTTGGTGCTTAGCAAAGACTAAGTTGATTGCAGACCATAAGGTAAGAATAGTGTCTTGGACGGATATGGGATGCCTACAATCAGATCAAAATTTGCTGAGAGTGCTTTCAGATTCAAGACTCTAGGCGTGAATATGAAATTTTTTCGAAAATTTTTTGATAGGAGGAAACGAAGGCAACACATCTGTATAAATTAAGGTTAATAGACAACTTTTTTTTTCTTAACGAAGTCATACCCATAAGAAGTTATGTAACCGGTGTCTAAGTTAATGTAGAATGAATCTACTTTGAATATTCAAAGCTTTACAAATGACATTTAATGTAAAGATGTGTCTTTAGAGAGACTAATTGCGTTATTGAGCTCAGAGAAGAATATATCGTTTAAGAAGAAATTATCGCTTTCTTCATCGTGCAATTTAAAGGGCCTTATAGGACTAAAAAGTACAGCGGCATTGCCATAGAATTCGTTAAACCTTTGCGCGTGTATAGAACAGTGGAAGGAAATAATTCCTCTACAAATTCTGACAGGGCGCCAAAGATCAGAAACTGATGTTTCTCAAAATTTTTTTCAACGACTACGTTTTTCTAGCCTGAGAATATATGAGCACTCCTTCCTATCTTCGGCCAAAATTTTGAAATTTATTCTAGAGTGAGATTCTTTGCATTTATTTACAGCGAGTCAGCAGCAGCTCAATTGCATGTAGTATTCCACTAGGGATTTGGAGAGAGATCAAAAGATGTACACAGTAGGAATCTCTATTCACTATTGGTTAACAGCAAAATCAGTAGCAGTGTTACAATTTTTAATTGAGAAAGTCTCGTAAGATATCGTTACAACAAAGATAATGTTCGAAGTGTTCAAATTTATTGCGGATACCGGTGGAGTTGAGTTGTGCTACTTTTATCATTGACAAGTGAATCAGTAAGCGAAACAAGATTATAACTTATTTATAAATTAAGCAACATGAGATGTCGAGCTGGAGGCATTGATAGGATATTTTATGGTAAAACGAATATTTATTTGACGCGGAAGCCATAGATGTAGAGATTCAATGACTTTTTATGTGGTATTGAGACAGCAGTCTCGGGTTTGGGTCACTTAAGAGCCGAAGGTGTATTCGAAGGAGGTAAGTTACACATAGGTACTCCGACAGAAGAAAATTTTGGGTTTAAGACGTTCCTCAGCGTCTTTTTCTTTTTTTTATATGATGGATAGATCTTTCCTTTTTCCTTACAGTTAAAGTATCTTTTTAACTGTGCACAAAGCGTGTACGTTCACAATTAACGCCACAGAAAAAACAAAGCGACTTTTATGTGATCAAAACGCCAACACTTGCGGTACTGTCAAACGGGATCAATGTAAGGTTCAGCAGGGAAATTAATACTGTCTGCGCAAGTGCGCGAAGGTAAAACATTCCCTAGAAAACTTAAGTGAACTGTGCCCAAAGGCTAGCGGGAATTGGTAACACTGTCGAACTCGGGCAACGCAAAACTTCTGCAACTTTGCTTAAATTTGAATGAACTTATATAACGTTTTTAGGGAAGCTATAGTGAAAATTTTTTTCGCCGAAATCCGAGGGGATGGAAGCAATCCCACGAATTTCACAAAACTCAGACAGAATACAAACTAAATACGCAGTATTAAGTGATGCATTAGCGGCAATCAAATTTGCCGCAATTATTAATTTATTTTATTTTTTATTAGAAACGAAGAAAATTTCATTATTAACAAACTCTTGACACAAATTGTTGGCAAGTTCTATTATAGGCAAAGCGTTCTTCCTGAACTGAATAAAAACGGGGTACAGGTAATGAGCATAAGCTCTACGAATTTTTAGATCCCCGCTCACGAGCAAGCGTAGGGTCTTGAGGTCCAACAATACTTTGCAAATTGTGTGCAAGTTTACAGACCTAAAAAAGCATTATAACTTATAAACAACCAAATGATGTGGGAAGTGTGATGCTGTAGACTGAGTAAAATGAGTTCGATGGACAGATACTGACATTTCCCCTTTTTTTAGCTTTCCTCCATATGTTTATCAATGTTCGAATTCATACAGCGACACAATAGAGCATCCAAAACATGGTGCTTGTTATTTATTGGAACTTTTCTTACACTGGAAACTACTCCAATTTTTATTTTTAGCAAATTAAGTAAAATTATTTATTTCTTGCAGACTGTCGCCGAGCAAAAAATTCTTTTTATGAACTCTTGGCGTTAATATTGGCAAAAATCAAACATGAAATCTGTATTTATTTTTTTTTATTTATAAAGGGGCTGACACAATAACGCGTTATTCCTGTTTTCTAGTTGGGACTCGACGGGTTTTTATAAAACGTTATGAGAATTGACAAATAACATAGGTTTGCATGAGTACATACAAATAAAACAAAAAGAAAAAAGTCCCAAGAAGAAATGGTTATCGTTTTTTTTAAATTTTATAGTGATTTATCTAATTGATGTTTATCTTACACAAACTCAGTGTTTTTTTTATAGTCTGTGATTTGCGACACACATCCGCTAGCGTATATAGGATATCCCTTGAGTGATATATAGATATTTGTATATATATATGTATATATATGTACAGATATGTATGTATATATAGTATATTTATATACATTAATTTGGTTAACTGTGGGAACTTAGTTGGCCGATGACGACTGGCTCATATCTTTCATTATACCCCTTGTGGCCCTTGTGGCATAAGGGTATCTTAAACGTGTGCGGAAGTATGCAACATCGAGAAAGGCTTGAGATAGATCCATATTTTCTTGTACCGATCGATTTGAGTTCAGTTTATCTGCTCGCCTGCCCGTCCTCTTCTATTCTGTTCAACCTACATGTCGCAATTTTTGGTGATATTTAGACGAAATTTGGCGCATCGACATTTTCTGGCCAAAGGATGTACGCTCATAAAACACTTTAATTTGTCGTTACATGAATAACTGAATTGAGAGAAGTGGCGTAGAGTATTTAATGATATGTGCGACCCCTACGTTTTGTCTGTCATCGTGGCAGATGACAGACTTGTCTTCTTGTCTTCGTGCAAACAATATTTGCGGAATTTCACATAACCCATCATACTGAAATTTTTCACACACTTTCGATTGGGCGGATTATCTTTCTCTTGAAATGGGTATCGACTAAAAGACCTTGAAAAGTAGAATCGACCGTTGAATGGAGAATATTGGTATTGGGATTAGCATAAGAGCTTTAAGGGGAATACATAGACATAGTATTTTGCCTCTGGTTTTTGTTGTTATTTATCTTACAGATTTGGAGAAACTCCACAGCTCTTGTGAACAAGAATGCAAATATTCAACGAGGTAGAACGGCCGTAGTCGGCCTAAGTCTACGATTCCCTACACGATATTATATAATTAATTTTTACTACGAAATATTAAAAATTGGACCCTTTCGTCGTGTGTTTACTTTTCGCAGGATTATACCGGAAAAATTTGAAAAAGATTGGTGGATTTGATCCAAATTTTTCACAACAGCGCTAAAATCCGGACCCTCCGCGAGTTTTGCCGACAAATTTCGAAAATTGTGAATTTTTTCACGCAACGACTTCTTTAAAAAAGAGTAGCGCTTAAACACAATGGGCCTAAGCACAATGAAATTCCGCTTATATTCCCACAAATTAAGTAATTAAGTAACTGATACAATAAAAACCGGTCTTACCTGCTATATGAACTTATAAGAAAAAGCAAACAAACCTATGTATATGTAAACAACTAACATATTGTTAGAAATTTCCGCTTTTCTCGATACGGTCCGTATCACTAGATCGTGGATATTATTTTCAAGAGAAATGCACTTCAGAATTCTGTTAACTCCAAGGTTCTTTATTTACAATGTATTCTTTAAGGCTAGGATTATTTACATTTTACTTTGGCAACAATCTCGTCTTCTCAACTTTAATATTCTTTTTCGACTCAAATGTTCTTGTCCGACTCAAATATTCTCGTACGACTAAACTGCCTTCCGCAAATAGTCTACTTATGTACATTTTTACAAGCATGTTACTATTACCTAACTTCATGGTTCCATTTTTAATCCGTTAAGCTGCTTTTGTGCTAATCGTGTTCCTCGGCCGGCAGCTGTATGACGCGCCGCGAATATGCACTAAGGAATTTACTACTTGAGAAAACTCGATTAGTTAGCATTAACTGGATTTAGGGTATTGTAACATTATGATGTGAGTACTAAGAGTTAAGAAATAAACATAAAAAATAATAATAGCAAATTTAATGTGAAAACAAATAAAGTTTTTGAAGTTAGTTAATAAAGAAAAGAATTTAAAAAATTAGTTAAAAAAGAAACGCGAGGTTAGGTTTACCGGCAGAACTAAGCAAAACAGCAAAATTAGCTCAAACGTAAGAGATGATATTTAATAAATTCACTTCTTCAACGTCGAGATGCTGAAAAGTGGACATATCTACACGGTCATGATTAATTTTAGAAAGTTCGCTTTTTTGGCGACACACGTCTAGTTACAAATCTCTAGCGTAGGCTTTGCTAGACATATGTTTCCTATATTTTTGTAACGTTTTTGGATTGGTATGAAATTTTCTAAGTTTTTGAATTTTTATGAAATTTTGTAAGGTTTTGGATTTTTATGAAAGTTTCTGAGTTTTTGGATTTCTATGAAATTTTCCAAGTTTTTGGATATTAAGGAATTTTCTAAGCTTTTGGATTTTTATGAAAAAATTTAGAAACTCAGTTAAGAAAAAAACGTTTAAAGTAGACAAATCCATAGCCGAGTCGAGTTCTTTTTCCGTTATAATATCCATAAGTATTTTTCATGAATTTACTTATATTATTACTTAGAGAGACAAAACTCAACTAAGGCAAATTAAACAAAAATAATTCCTTTTATAAATCTTTCTTTTATAAACCATTAGTTAGTCATTAGTTTCTAAAAAAGTCAAAACAAATCCATTTCTCTTGTCCTTGTGTCCTATGTAAAAAGGTTTAAATTACTCAAGAGATGATATACAAAAATTGCTTAAAAGTAAAAAAAATTCATAAAAAATTCAAATCATAATCCTGACCTAATGGAACGTTTGGCAATGCGTGCAAAACATGGCAAATTGAAATCAAGACATGGCCAGACAGCAGAATCATATGATCAGGTAAAGTTGCATAGAGAGGGAGAGCAAAAAAGATGGCATGGAAAGAGTTTATTCGCGAGAAGAGGTGTTACGCTATGTTTGGATTGCCCGCGGACGTACTCTTCCGGCTTGTTGCCCATGCACGGTTTGCTTTTCTTAGCACAAATATTATAGTATAAAAATAGTAACAATAGATAGTAGTAAAATCTTTTTTTTTCTTTTTTTTAGCTTCACAGAAACTGTCTCTCGCTTTTATTTAATGAGACTTTTTGGAGCCAATTGTAATTTAAAACCATTTTCTTTTTATACGCTTTTGAATCAAGATTTCAATAAAAGATCACAAACGGTACAAGACAAGGCAGAAAAGAATAGAGCTTTTGTGTGTGTGCAAAAATGACCTTGAAAACACAGTGATTTACTTCTATGTTAGAATGTAGGTCAACTATTTTACGAGCTATAGCACAATCCACCACTTCATTGCACTCATTTACAAGTGCGAAAAACAAGTCGAAACGCGATGTAGTGGGAGCTGAAAGTTGTATGTTTTGTTGTAAGCTTTTGGAGCGATCATAACGTCCATTAAGCGGGATTAGCGGCTGCCAATATAGAAGTACGCGCATTTGCTCTCACCCCCGCTTTAGCTAAAGAAATAGTCTGCTGTTCCATAGCTTCATGTATGGCTACCTGGTCGCGGGGATCCATTTTATAGAATTCGTCAATGCAACATATGCCGTTGTCCGCTTACATCTGTGCAACCGCTTCAATAACAAAATCAAAACTTTCTTCATCTCGTACTACCGCCGCCGTTAACTGAAAGCACATAAGCGAAATTTTAACTTTCTTCCACTTAAAATTTCCTGCATCGTAAACTTACCCCAGAAGCAGAAGAAGCTTTAGCTGACGTGTAGACAGCTCGAGGTGAAAAATCTGGACCTTGTTTAAGAAATCGAGACTTAGCAGTGCTAGGATCGCCAACTATACATACGTTTATATCGAGGGAAGGGAAGTTCCTAGGGAAGGAAAAGAATCGAAATCAAGTAAAAAAAAAACTAAAATGTTTTACTTACTTTCGTGGGTAGTTTTAGCAACACCGCCAAACAGTTGCAATAAAATGCCTCTTTTCACTTCATCATTTCCAGAAATTGAAGGAAACAAACATTTATTAAGATTATAGTAAAGCTGCTTTTTCATATCTTCAGCTGTTACTTCTAACGTCTCAGTTGTAATCAAATTTATATTCGCTCTTTGTACTGATTCTTAAGTATTGCAAACTTATATTTGCTCTTCGTTCTTATTTATATTTCCTCTTCCTATTTTTGCTTAAAAGTTTATTTTTTTTTCTTAAAAATTTACTTTATTATGAAAAATTGCTTAAAAGTTTATTTGTTTTGCTTAAAAATTTACTTTATTATGAAAGATTGCTTAAAAGTTTATTTGTTTTGCTTAAAAATTTACTTTATTATGAAAGATTGCTTAAAAGTTTGCTTTTTTTGCTTAAAAATTTACCGTCAGCAATTGAGCACTTGGCTTTGATCAAAAATATTACTTCTCGCCTCAGACAAAGTGATAAGTTAGGTGACTTTAATCTGCCCAATGTTTCGTGGGTTCTTAATGATGACCTTGGATGTTACATTACACATAATTTTAATGTTTTTTTGAGAAAAGGTTACCTGGAAGGGTAATTACGGAGGTTCGGAAGAGTAATTTTATTTTACTCCCATATAAAAGTAGTTCTCGAAAACTTATTGAGAATTATAGAGGAATTGTGAAAATTAGTGCACTGCCCAAACTATTTGAATCACTGGTAGCAAAAAAGTTTACACCGGTTTTAGGGTCAGTTACTGTCGGCACAATTTTTTAAAAGGAAGATCAACTGCTACTAATCCTTTGGAGTCTTGTAATCCAATTTACAAGGTATTTGCCAATCATAAGCAAACTTATGTTATTTTGAAGGAAAGCTTTCGACAGAGTTGATCATAGATTGTGAGTCTATACATTAAATCGCCTTGGTTTTTCGAACAGTGTGATTGCCTGGTTCAGTAGCTATCTCTCTGGTCGCATCCAATGGATGGTGCTGAATTCTTGTCAATCCAGAGTACTTGTCATCAGTTTTGGTGTTCCTCAGTGCGGTAATATTGGGTCTTATATATTTTATACGTGGGTCACCTTTCGGAATACATGTAACGTTCCCGTCTTTTAACGTTTGCAGACGACGTTAAACTCTTCCCCTCCTTTGGTACTGAACACCTTCAGTCTGACCTTGAGAAACTATGCTCATGATGTGCAATCAAAGGTACGGTGCTGAATTCCAAAAAAAATGTAAGAAGATGTCTTTTACATGATATAATACGACGCCCTCTTATTACCGTATTGACAACCACATCCTGGAAAATGGGTGTAATTACAAAGATTTAGGAGTTGTTTTTATTTTAAAACGCAAGTTTGACAGCCATATAGACGTGTCAGTCAACAAGGCTAGATCTTTGTTAGGGTTTGCAAACAGATGGTCTAAAGAATTCAAAGACTCGTACGTGAAGAAGTGTTTGTACGTTAGACCAACTTCTTTAGTTGGACCAACTCTTGAATAATCGTCGTTAATTTTTGACTTTCAAGTTATAGATGCCATGTTGATCTCTTGGAGTCTGTTCAGCAAGACTTCTTGATCTTTGTTTCGCGAGGTTTGGGATCCTGCGCTATCTTTTCCACCGTATAATAATAGATTGAAATTCCCTGATTTGGCTGCCTTTGAAAAAAGGTATGAAATGTTCGGTGTGATCTTCCTCTTGAAGCTAATAAAAGGTGATGTTTATTCGCCGGCTTTATTAGAACTTATTGATATTCACATCCCCAGTAGGCTCTCAAGAAGTTTTGAAATGTCGTCTTCCAGCTACCGCAACGCCGTACCAATTATGAGTAGTTCAATCCGTTTCGGGTAATGTGTAAAATGTTCAACGATCATTACCACTTCCTTGATCTTTCCGTTTTCTCCGTTAACAAGGATAAAAGCGTTGCACAGCTAACTGCCAAATATTTTTGAGTCTTGTACAAATATAGGTAAATCAAAATATTCCTTTATATTTCATTTTTTCTCATTTGTTACAATTAATAATGTATAAATAAGCTCATATTCATTCAGCAATATATATCCCTGTATCTTAATTTAGGGTTTAGTTAAATTTTATTGTATATAATATGGTGATCTCATATTTATTTTTATTTATTTTTTCTTCTTTATTCTATATTTTAAGTTATTTTGTAGCTTACATTCGACGAATGACTTGTTCAGTTTCGAAATTTAATTAATTAAATAAATAAATAGCCGTTATCATGGCATTTGCTAGGTATTTGGCAATTTTAACTCACTAAAATCAATATTATTTGAGCTCAAATAAAAATCTAAAAATATACCTATTACTAGTGATAAAGATACTAATAGTTCTGATTTTCGTAGAAAAAAACCAGCGTGGTCACTTGCGACCCGACTTTTAATCGTAGTTACGTTTTCAGATATTAGTATCCGCGTTCCGTACGTACCAAATATCTGCAAAATACGCGGGAGACGTTACAGCAGCCAAGCAATAGGGCCACTTGTCCGCTCCCACTTATGTCTTAGTCGCTTTTATTGTCCCTAACCATTCGAAAAGCCATTAAAGAGAGTGGTTCATCCATTGTTCGGGGATAACGACTAACATGAGCCAGCTATCCCCTATCCGTCAATCAAGTACCTACCTATTGTTCAGGGATAACGAGCAAGTTGAGCCAACTGTCAAGAATAAAAAAACATCTCAGACCGGACATCAAGACCTTAAGCCCTAAAGAACTTGAAAAGGCACGTATAAGTATAATACAGAACACTCATTTCCAAATTGAACTTAAGAAATAGGAATAGCATAGGATCTTGTGTTTTATATTTTATATACGCGAAATCATATTCCTGAACACTCACTTGTTTATTACCAGTTACGTCAATATAATAGGGCTAGCCTACTGAACTATTTTTATTATTTAGGGATTAGTGGTTGCATATCGTCATATATTTATTTTATTACAGACCCGTAGTTTCCATATATATGTACGTTGATATATTTCAAATATAATTAACCTACATATTACAATTCATGCGTAGGCATATACGTAACGATCTTATATTTTACATTTATTGCTGTCATACGTGAAATCATACACCTTACTTATCTATTAACAGTTACGTCAATATGCTAAGACACAAACGTAGGATAACATTATATGCATATTACTATACATACATAAGAAAGCATTATGTATTATAACACATACATCGTATAATGCATGCCAGGCTGAACAGGCACAGCGACGGTGATCGCGACTATAAAAGAGTGTGACACAACACACTCGGTCTTTCATATCTGTTACAGCAGCGAAGGAGTTAAGAGATATCGAATAAAATAGGTCTTTGTTTTTCGGTTTTACTGATAGGGATAATTATTATTTTATTTATTTTTTTGACTTTACTGATATGGGAAAGCTCAGCTTAGTCGTTATCCCTGAACAACGGATGGAACTACTCTCTCTGATGGCTTGTTGAGTGCGCGCATGCAGTGTTCCCAAACTTAAAGCAAACAGAAAAATTTTTTATATGTTTTTAGCTACTTAGGAAAGTGGGGCAAAGATTATTTTCAGACTACAGTGTAGCCACCAATTTCTTCTTGGAATTCAGCAAGCCATTAAGCTATGATTAACTGCGCTGAATACAATGCCTGTGTTATGCCTTGTGTGCGCTCATGTGCGTAGTTGGATGTAGTTAAACGTTGTGGGTTAGCGCGAGTTTTTGGTAAACACTGACGTGGTTATAAAAACTAAACGAAATCATATGGTTTTATATGCAGTAAAGTACAACCAAGAGGAAGAAAAAATATATATAATTAATTAAAATTAATTGCGAAAAAAAAAATATACTATACTTTGTATTTCATCACAAATGGATATTTTGTTGTTGTCAACAATACTTTATTTTTGCTTCATTATTATTATTATAAATTTATCCAGACAATAAATTCTGAGACTAAAGTTTTAAAACACTGGCATCTAAGGCTTTCGGCTTTATTGAAAACTCTACCGCACTTGAGATTTGAACCCACGACCATTGAGTTGCTGGTCGAGGCTCTATTTTTGCTTCACTGTAAGAGATTATTGAAAATTATTAAAATATAAATTTCAATAATTTTTTATTGAAATAAACTTCATTATCATTAAATTAGGTTTTGGTCTAAATAATTTTTCAACATATCGCTCCTACTGACCTCATTTCCTGATAATCTTGTCTCTTTGCCTAGCGATCCGTCATGCATTTTCATAAAGGAACGTAAGACAACGGCGGCCTTTACAACTGCTGCAGTGTATAATGGGGCTAGCTAGCCCTAAGCCGCTAGAGCGGTTGCCCTCCGCCCGTCGTGCCTTATTACAAATAAAACAAACTAAAGCTACAAAAATAAAAAAAAGGTCCTCACTTTTCCTGCTGTGCCTTCATTCAGTCAGTCAGTCCCGCACCCCGTCCGTTGGTCCCTCCTTAGTCCGTCGGTGACTGTCTAACAGTACCCCTACTTTCTCTCATGCGTGCACCGACACGCATCCCCCCTCCGCTATATTTTACTTAATGTTTATTCATACTTGGCTGTTATGGTCTTATATATATTTTTATGTATACATAAA
>KK500167.1:31891-60035 GCA_000688715.1 Glossina pallidipes | reverse complement strand
GAGCCACTTTTTGTGTAACCAGGCCTGTGTGTGTCTATCAGACTTACTTTTATGTAACCACGCCATTATACCAATTTTATTTAATCAATGTAGTGGTAAGTCCATGTCCTCTCGTATCCAAAGTTGTTATCTAAATAAATTTGAGAGCAACCTTGCAGTGCCACTATAAAGGAATGAATGCCTATGAATCATGCGTACGTGTCGTAGCTGAGCTAACTAGTGAATGAGATATGGAAGGGATTCTATATTTTTGCTGACTGACAGTCCTAGGACGATTACAACCAAAATAAATTGAACGTACTTGCTCTTTATCGAATATGCGGACTAACGAAATCCTAACCCATCGATCAGGGATTAAATGTGCCCCTTGAAGGCTTTCAATAGCTATCCTGCCTATTTGACTCTCTTCGGCCCCAAAAAGTTCGTGGGAGACCCTGAAGTTGGATCCGAAGACCTCTATCAATCTATCTTTCTCTCATTATAAGAAAAAAAGGCTTAGCACATTTTTATATCACTATTTAACTCTTTCATTCATTTCATTTTATAAATATATTGTAACGAGTCTTCTTGGGCAGGGTAGGTCAGGGCTCTACCAGTACTTCTTGTAAGAAATTCATTTTAGGGAAACTTGGACCTCCGGATTTGTGATTAATATTTGAATTTATTATTTGGCAACGGATTTTTTTTTTAAGGGGGGTGGAGGAAAAATAACAGCGTGGTGACCCGACTCTCGTTTAACGCTTTTTTCTTTTAATGTTTCTTATTCGTTCCATACGATTATTATTTTTTTTACACGTTTTCATGTTGCGAGATTCTCTGAAAACAATAGGAATTTGCCGCGGATCCTGTAGCAGCCAGCCTCGGCCTATAGGGCCACTCGTCCGTCCCTAACCGTTTCATATTGCTGAAGAGAGTGTCTATTGGTTATGGTTAGCTATTGGTTATTGGGGTTAAGCCAGCCATCCCCTATCGGCAAACGTTAATAGTCCTATCAGTTATTCAGGGATGACGACTAAGCTAAGCCAGCCATCCTCTATCCGTAAAGTCCAAAAAAATATCGCTATCGATAACGTCAACCAGTTATGTCTGTGTTCACTTACCTCTGGCTGCTGTAACACGACTGAAAGGCTAAGCATGCTGCGACGCGATCAAAATCACTGTCCCGTTACATCGACGTTTTCCCTACACTTGCTTTACAACCTCAATACCCACTTGCATGCGTGTTATTCTTATACATCTATTATTACGTATGCTAGTTTAGGTCTGATCGAACATGTTTGCCTGCCTCTATGTTGTAATCTCAGCTTTTCTTGTATAAGTATTATAATGCTACTCTTATGTATATCTTATTGTTAATACTACCTTAAGTACCAACTCGTATGATCTTATTGCTAGTGCTGACTTAGGTATCAAATCGAATGATTTTATAAGCCGCAGAACCCTTAAGCATGCCTTCATATTGATGATAGGTACCATATCAACACGCATAATTTTATGAGCTCTTTTTTTCCTATCGGAATGTTTGTTTGTATGCCTATTCTTATGTCTGTCTCATTGATATTGTTAGTCTAGGTACCGAATCGTATGATTTCTGCAATCCGTTGAAACCGTTTGGTAAGTGAATCAATTATTGTTATATTAACCCCCCTAAACCTAAGAACGAAAGCCGTATTGCTGGCATGTATAGGAAATGCTACGGCATATTTATTTAGTATTAAGCTATTTTTGCTGTCATAATTAGTAAGGAAGCAAAACGCTTCCTTACAATGTATATATACATATATATATATTTTTGCAATATGTATGTAATATATATTATACAGATAATACCAATCAGATGAGACAGCTACCCCCTATCCGTTAGTCAAGTATCTACCTGTTATTCAGGGACAACTACTAAGCTGACTCAACTGTCCCCAAAGAAAGGTCTATTTTGTTCGATATCTCTTAACTCCCTGGCTGCTGTAACAGAACTGAAAGACCGAGTGTGTTGTGTCACACTCTTTTAGGGCTGAGAAAAGGAGAGGAAAGCGATTTTTTTATAGAAATATACAGCGGGAGGCAAAAAACACAGTGTTAAATACACAACATCCGGACAATTGGGAGCAGGTCAAGAGAGTGTTAAAGCTTCGATATAGAGCGGACACGGAACCACATCGCATATATAGAAAAATCAGCAGTTTAAGGGTAAACACGTAAGTGAACTCGCTTCAGAAATTCAAAGTAGAAAATATAAAACTGATGAATTGACAGTGCATTACAAAGGAGATCATTTCATAGATTTAACTAATAGAGATAGTTTGTTGATTAATACAAAAAAATAAATGGCTCAGGGAACGCTACTAGATAAGATTTATGAGGAATAGGAATTAGGAATAATAATAGACACCACGACGAAGAAAGGATTTAAAGATAGCTGTATTAAACCAGAATTTAGAAAATTTAAAAAGGATAACAGAGCAGAAATTGAAATAACGACAGCAGTTATTATCAACAGAATAGTCAAAATAACTATCAGCAGCGTCGGGATTATCCAAGGCAGCATAAATATAAGCAAGACTCGCAGTTTCCTCGAAGAGGAAACGGAAACTATCACTAGAATAGCTGTTGTTGCAAAACAGCAAAATATGGCAAGGTATGCCTCCGTTGGTCGCTTTCTTCCAACTCTATGATGGATCCACAGTGATCCACAGTAATCAATACCTGCGATGGTAAAGTGTCTTGAAGGCCTGACTCTTTTCCTTGGAAAATTTTCCATAATTTGTTCCCATAACATGCTGCATCGTATACAACTTTGGGTAACATTTCTTGCAGTTATTTTAGCCTTTACGGGCCGGAACCTTTGTCGCATGATTTCTAATAAAGGTTATAGACTGCAGTACCTTTCCTCTTCATGGATTGACTTGAATAGTAGTTTTACTAGTAAGTCATTGTAAGGAAACAATATTGCGTGCTTGACATAGAAGGGCAGCGACGATTCTTTTAAGCCTTTTCATACACGTATAATGCCTCTTTCATCGATGAAAGGAGACAAATTGCTAATCGAGCTTTGATGCTGTTCCAATTTCTTTAGTTCAATTTGGAAATGAGTGTGCTGTATTATACTTATAAGTGCGTTTTCAAGTTCTTTAGGGTTTAAGCCCTTCAGGTCCGGTCTGAGATGTTTTCTTGAGATTTAAATAAAACGATGGACATAAACCAATTTAAAAGCATTTTGAACGACCCACTATGTTGAATATTGTACATGACTTCGTACTTGTTTGTTGACCCCAATGCTATTCACGTATTTTTCTCTTTTTTAGGACTTTGGGAATTTGAAGTTTTGGGAAAATTTTGGGAGCCGATATATTTTTTCTCTATGTAGGAACAGTGGATCATAAAACCATAGGTCGCATACGAACAGGTTGCTGCTTGAAGGCTTTTTGATAATATATCAGTTGGATTCTCATTGGATTTCACATGGCGCCACTGGTGACGATTTCAGAGTTGGTCCATAAGAAAACGCGATTGTTTTGTAGATTTAGGTCCATTTTTTAGGTGGGCCAGTGGTGCAGCCATTACTGGTTCACATAACCCCAGTTGAGGCAATGTTTGTTGTTTTAAAGAAGCCAGTCGAATATATGCACAATGTGGCCCGTTCGCTTATCCTTAAGAATATGCAACTGCTTCAAAACCCTTTTCGGATGCATCTGCAAACACGCGTAGCTGTGCTTTTGCTGGAATTTCACCATGGAAACTATGACGAGGGATTTTGAAACTACTTCTGTTATATTAGTTATTTCTGAATATGTTCCAAATTATCTGAAGATCTTCGGGCAATGAGTAATTACCGTCCAAATTCAGACGCCACAATTTTTAAACAAAAATCTTTGTTTTAATGACCACCGGAGCTAATAACTCAAGACGATCAAAAATCAGAGGTTTACCGTTCGCTTTGATACTAATTGAAATTGATTTAGTTTCACATTTATGCAGATATGATCAGTCTTGGGTAGCTATAGAAATCCTCATGTTTTTACCGTATTGGTGCTAAAGTTCTGGAAATCTAAATTTACTTCCCGATTGCTTTGTGAAATGTCTTTTAGCAACTGTGGATAATTTGCACACGATCTTTGTAGATTAAATCCATGTTTATGAAGAATTTCCGTTAGCTCCTTCTGGGTGTCTGTGGCAATTTTAAGACTGTTTGCGGCAAGGCCAGCGTCTACGTATAAGTTGTCTCTTAGCGTTTGGGATCGTTTGGGAAATTAGAGAATTTTGTTTTGCGATAATTTGTAGATGTTTTGTGAATAGATCAGATGCTGTTCGTATACCGGACGTGACGGTATTGAGTTTATAGTAATTAATGGATGATGATGAATTATCACTCCAGACAATTAATTGGCATTGGTGATTTTCTGGATGAACCAACATTTGCTGTACATTTTTTCACAGTCTGTTGTGAAGACCAATTTGGGCGACCGGAGACGGAGCGAAATAGAATAACTCGCTTTAAACATTTCACCCATTGTACATCAGATCATTCAACGAGCATCCGGTTGACTTTTTCGCTGACACACCAAAAACGGCTCTGAGCTTCGTAGTGGTGCTATCCGGTTTTAACACAAAATGATATGGAATGAAATATTTTGGATCCTATAGATCATCAAGGCTGACCCTTTTCATCTGTCCTAATTGTTCATACTCTCCCATAAATTGTATATACTGGACAGGAACCTGCTCAATCTTTTGTAGCCATCGTTGTAGACTTCTAAATCGGTTGCAAGCTAGGAAGATTTTCCCGAAATGGAAGGCTGACCATAAAACAGTCATCTGCGTTGGTCTGCACATGCTGATTAAAGTGCGATTCACACAGTTTTTCTTCCGGAAACGTCTCCTTTTTGTCCGATTCGATTTCGTCGAGCTTCCATAGTTGCCCAGTTGCTTGCTCCAGCGATTCGGTGTTATCAAATACTGCACATATAAGTCCAGATACAGTACTAGGAGTCGTGTCTCGTCGGATTGATCTGCCTACAATCCAGCGAAATGAAGTATTTTGAAGTATTGGAAGACCTTTAGCAAGTTTTATATTTCCGGGTTGAATCATGTTGAAACAGAATTCGGCAACGAGAAGAATATCTATCTTGCCTTATTTGTTAAAATAAGGATCCCCCATTTGGATATGACTGGGAATGTCCCAGGCAGAAATGTCAACTTGTTTTGAATTGGTTGCGGTGGGATGATGCTTAGAAGTATCAATGCTTCCAAATTCGTTGAGAATGAATGGTCTGCTCATTTCATCTCGACGTTTACTCGGTGGGTTGACCTCTTCTGGACCCTCCCAAAGTCGTCGATACGGGGTATATCTTCCGTTGGTGTAAGTGAAAGCCTCTTGACCATGCGTTTAGTGACAATATTGCGAGTCAGAATCCAATATTGTCCTGAACTCGTCTGACACATCGTTACTTGCGTTGATGATTATTTTTGCTGTAACTAACAAGAGATAGCGCCGGTGCCCCGCAACAAAATTAGCTGCTGCTGAGGACACTGCAACTGTGTTTGAGGTAGGTACATCATTATGAGCTTTTGTAGATTGATTCCGCGTATTTTGAGAGTTATGCGGCTTTTGTTGGTTTTTTCCAAATGCAGCAAAGTGTTATGCTTTTTTGTGCACTTCTTATAACATCCTGAACTACATATTTTGGAATTGTGATCACTCTTCAAGCAATTGACAAATAGTTTTTGCCGCTGAACCCACTATGGTTGGTCTGGTGTTAATGGTTGCAAAAATTTGTCACATTGATATATACAAAATATATATTACATACATATTTGAAGCAGCTACTGACGGAACTATTTTGTTTAATGATTTTTCGAAATTGAGGGAAAAGCGAAGCAAAATAAACAAGTCACATACAATGATTGTAATCGAATGACTTTCATGCCAAATTTTATTGCGTATTTATACAACAAATAACAGTAATAACAAAGATGTTTTCCCGTGGGAATACGGCATTCTAGTCCTTTAATAGTTGTGCTAAAAAAAGTTAATAACTCTGGCCAAAATAAAAAATGGGGTAGTAGTAGATTGTAGAAAGTGAAATGAGATAACAATTGACAATAAATTTCCACTTCGAAACATGGATTCAATATTAGACAAATTAGGACGGACGCAATATTTTACCTCTTTAGACTTAGCCAAAGGATGTCATCAAATATTAATCAGACAACAAGATAAAGAAAAGACAGCTTTCGTAACGCCACATGAATTATATGAATTTATTAGAAGGCCATTTGGCCATAAAAAATGTACCGGCAACGTTCAAGAGGCTAATGAATAAAGCTTTAAGAGACTTTACTAATCTTTTATTTAATTATATCTTGACGATATTTTGATCTTTAGTACATCTCTCGCAGAACATGTAAAAGCAGTAACGGTCATATTCGCAGTACTTGAACAAACAAATTTGAAAATTCAAAACGATAAATGTAACTTTATGAAAAAAGAAACGGAATCTTTTGGCCATATTTTAATGAAAGAAGGATCGAGACAAAATCCAAGTAAAATTGAAGTTATTCATACGAAATATTTGAAGAAAGATATAAGAATGTATGTTTATGGTGCAACATATAATTGATCCGCTCACATCCAATTTGAAGGTATCCAAACTTTGAGAAACAATTCACATTTACTACAGCCACGTTAAATTACGCAACAAGAGCTCTCTTATCACAGGACGGACATCCAATTTGTTTTGCATCTAGAACATTAAATAATCATGAAAAAAATTGTTGTGCAACAAATAAAGAATTATTAGGTGTACTACGGAGTGTGAATTAGTTAAGACCGTTATGGAAGGAAATTTAAAATTTACACTGGCCGCCAACCTATTAAATTCTTACATATAAAGTATAAAGGAAGGGTCACCAAGACATCAGACATCGGTTTTGAAATTAGAATAGTACAATTTCGGTATACAATACATAAAAGGCAAGGGAAATCAAGTAGCCGATTTTCTAAGTAGAGAGAAAATAACGTGGGCGTTAGTCAGGAAAAAGGGAGTTGTAAACTCCAATGAGATTCTTCATCAGATTCTGGGAATGAGATGGAGTTGAACACAGTAAACAATATAGAAGAAAGCGACGCATTGATGGTAAAGATTCATTCAGCAGTAGAAAATCAACACGATCATTTCTTTATAAAAGAGGAAGTAGTAAATAAATATAAAACCCAAATTATACTCATAAATGACAATTTTGAACAATTTTAAATTGTAAATAGAGAAAGGATCATCTTTATTGCTGAAAGTGATTTTGACCAAATGGGTAAAATGTGTAGAAAAAGTAAAGTAGAACTATATTCGGAGTTCTCGGAGTAAAGAAATAAAGTTTACTAAATGTACAATTAGAGCCCAAGATATTGAAATCGAAGAAGAAGCTATTCAACAATATCTATACCATATTAGACAAAGCGTACATTCAGATACATTAGAAACATATAAACAAATAAAATTTGGTTATAATTAATGGAATTAATACAATTTGTAGTCAATCAATCAATATATATAAGGAACTATATTATGATAGCAATCCTATTACATTGAAGTTTTCACACACAGAAACGCTAGCAACAAAAAATGAAATAATACATGTGGACGCTTTTTGACAGTAATAGACAAATTTTTAAACTTTGGAGCAGCGTATCCACTAAATGATAGGAACCATTTAACTTGAATCGAACAATTAGAAGATCATATAACGCAGATAGGAAAACCGAAGAAAATAATCGCAGATAATGTGTTTACAACAGAAAGAATAAAAGAAATTTTAGACAATCAAGATATTGAGCTACATCTCATTAAAGCTGATAGTCATATAGGAATTGCTGATATTGACGGCTACATGGTACAATAGATGAAAAATTTAGGGTAATGTAAAAAACTATCCAAGATATGCCTATATTACTACAGAGAACAATTAGAAACCACAATGATCGACACTATTCAGTCATTAAATGGACCCCGATAGATACTCAAAAAGGAAAGATAGATGAAAGAAAAAGCGGAACGAATTTAAAAGAACGTAAAAGGAAAATAATAGGTAAGATAAATAAGTGTTCTATTCTTGCCTACAAAGGCCATTAGCTTTCCTTCCATCGTAAACTCAACTGGTAATACAAATATTACATATAACCAGAGTAACCCTTCTCTTGTCAGCTATGCTGAGGTGGCTAGCTCAAAGTTCTGTACGCGCGATTCCTGATGTTTCTAACACGAATGGCGTGTGTTGACGGTGTTATCCCACAGAAAGGTAACATTTGTATCAAGACCGACGCCTGACACCTATGAGGATAACATAAAAAAGTTATCTTGCTGCAAAAGTCCTGTCCGTCAATTTGAAATTTTATTAAATAAACCATTGTGGCCAGTTGGATATTTAGCAAAGTAATTCATTCCCCAGGATCGGCCCCGCAGTGCTAATTCGTTAGTTCGTCCACCTTCAAAAAACTAAATATTTCGTCATGCCCACCAACTTTCATTTATCAAAATATTAGGGGCCTAACCTCAAAAATTTGTTCTTCTTTTCTAAATTGAGTGAGAGTTTTCCTGGCACGACAGTCGCCTGCTTCCATAATTACCCCGCTGGTTTAATTTTCGCGGAAAATACAAATTACTGCGACATATGCACTAAAATTTTTCCCTAAATGACTTACCATGAATACTACTTTTTCTAAGAGCAAGATTGTTGAAAGTAGTAAAGTAAACACATAATGGTTTTCAATAGCTCGCTTTGCGATTGGGATTTCCAAATTTTTTTTCAAATCCATAAGTATCTGATTATAAAGTGTGAAAATCCCATTTTTCTAAACATACTGTTATAATTTTCCACTCCTCGATGCGGTTCGTATCACTAGATCGTGGATATTGAAAAGAAAATGCACTTCAAAGTTTTATTATGTTTGCTAAATGTGGGATTATTTACAATTTATTATTTATTTTGGTTTTAACGACTTTTGACTTTTTGACTGCTCAACAAAACTATTATTATTCTTTACTTGAACGTTCTCTTACGACTCAAATGTTCTCGTACAACTCGATGTTCTCTTCCGACTAAACTGTCTTCCGCAAATAGTCTACTTATATACATTTTTACAAGCATGTTACGATCATCTAACTTCATGGCTTCATTTTTAATCCGTTAACCTGCTTTTCTGCTAATCGCTTTCCTCGGCCGGCAGCTGTATGACGCACCGCGCATGTGCACCTGGATTTCTCCCTGACTGTTTTCCTGTTAATCTTTTTCGTCGGCCGGCAGCTTCATGACGCGCCGTGAATATGGACCAGGGAATTAATTACATACGAAAATCAATTGGTTAGCATTGAATGGATTTGGGATTTTCGTAACAATATATTCATTTATTTACTCCTAATTATTGTATTATATAAAATTCCAACTTGCACACCTTTAAGCAAGTAACGCATAGCGTTGCAATTTACGGAGATAATATGGAATTTTAAACAAGTAAGAAAGTTATATACGGCTGTGGCCACACGAAGGTACGCAAACGGCAGACATGTTTTAACCGGGTGGTGCTTCGTTTTGGGTGTAGCAACTATTATGAGAAAATGAGTGTATCCCCATGCTTCGATAGTAAGCATAATGAAATGGTTTTTAAATGAAGTGAAAATGAAATTTGAATTTCTCAGGTACCGAGTCATATCGGTACCTTGGAAAACGAGCGAACAGCTCTAGCTAAATCTTAGGATTCAGTATGTTTAGTTATGGGCGGCACAATGGAAAAGTTTAATCTTCAAAAATATATTAGAAAAAAAACTAAACAGAAAATTGGAGAAAATATCGACATTCTTACCACTCGCACGTTAATCCTAGTTTCTTTCCATCTCTTTCCCCAATCGGTTTCGAGAAAATTAAGGTCTAAACAGTCACAAGAGTCGGCCTTAATCATACCACTGCAAACCATTAATTCACCCTTACGAAAGCTACTTCTTCAATTTGCAAATGTGGACAACATTTTACAATTGAACGCATGTTTTGTGAGTGCAAATTCGAAGACTCGTTTTTAGAGCGCCTAACTCTATGGATATTTTCAAACTACCTTTGTCAATAAAATGTTTGACCAATAAAACCTTATTAAGTCTATATTAAAAAAAACATAAAGTAAAATGTGGATAGTCGTCCTTGCTGGTACTCATTCCAATTTTTAATATTTAATAGTTATTATAATATATAATTTAGCCAGAGAAATAAATTTAAAAACAAAAGTAAAACTAAACTAAAAAAATATAGCACAGAAGAATGGAATACATTTTAGGAAAGCAGGCTTGTGAAATAAATAAGTAATGTAACTCATGTGGGATGTAGAAACTTGCAAAAATATGTCATATATATATGTAAGCAAATAAAATTAATAATTGTATATGTAATAAATAAATTAAATATTATTCCTGCAAAATAATTTTTTTTGATGATAAAAATTTCTCCGGCAAGAAGAGATATAGAACATTGATTGATAGAACATTTTCGCATTTGGCAAATATAAAATTAGAATTCTTCTTCTTCCTGCTACCAATGTGTTGCTTAGATTTTTCCATATATACGCACTTATGCGTATACCATAGCGCTTATTCACCTAAAAAAAAAAACAGGAAGCTTAAATGCCTTAATTAAAGTGCTGTACATTATGCTAAACATACAGCTTACGTGGTAATTAATTAGCATTCTTTACTAAGTTAATAAGCAAACATTTGAGCGACAAAAGGAAATGGATGACGATGATTTCATTATTTGGGTTATAATAATAGGAATGACCTAAGAGCGTTGTCGTCGTCGCCGTAAATACAAAGACCGATGCTAAAAATACTTATATAAAATACTTATATAAAAACCGATATTGACGGTGAGAAATTTAACACGAATGTTCGCAAGAATCCTGAAATATTTGACATTATTACAATATGATGGAGAATTTAACAAAATCTTCATATAAACAATCTATATCTGCAAAAAAACATTTACCTTGCTCCGTTTTATTTTTCTTTGCCAAACAAGTCAGAGTGAAAGCGCATCGCTAGTGATTGCGAAAATATTTGGAATCTTTCACGCTTCGTAGGTACTCTACGTGGGAGACGTATCAACAATGGGCATCCTCCTAATTCTAGTTCACAATATTATAACTACAATGCTAACCTGTTGCTACGCTAAAACGTGACCAACATTTTATAATAAATTCGTTCTTTTAAGCACATGCTCAATAGCTCTGCTAGTAATGCGCGATGCGAACTAGACTCTTACCGCAATTGAGAGACACTTAGTCCAAAATCGAATAGAACTGCCGAAAACTAAAGGCACCACAGGTATTAATATCGAGTTTCCGTTCTATTTGGTAAGTGAAGCAGCAGGCCCTCTACGGCACCTACGGGATAATCTAATGAGATCTAACCTTGGGATTCTATTAGCACAAAATAAGGAAACTTTCAATGAAAGATTATCCCAGTAAAGAAAGACAAATGAAAATGCGTTCGGTGCCTTGGCGTGTCGTTGACCTGCCGAGAACGCTGCATCAGTGGTCTTATGTAATTTTGTGAATATGCATGATGGGTCGCTGGACAAAGTAATAAGACAATCGGGAAATAACGCCAGCAGCAGTGTCTTTCGTTAACCCGATTTAGTAATTCTAAAGCTTATTTAAATAAAAAAGGGGCTGACATATATATGTAATAAAAACATGAATTTTATTTTACAATAAAGCAAAAATAAACTATAGCATTCACTTATGATAGGGCAAAAAAATATAACATTCATATGTAATGGCAATAAAATATAGTATTCATTTATGGCGAGATAACAAAATAATTTGTCATTATAAAGTTTTTGGTTTTTTGCGATTTATTTAGTCTAATTTAACTTTTAATTTTATTTAATTTTTTCTCCCTTCTGTTTTGACAGTATATAAAACCATATGATTTTGTGTTTTTATAAACACGCCAGTATGTGTGTTGTGTTCGGCTAACGAAAACAACGCATGCACAAATTTTTCAACTTTGCCAAACTCGTGTTAAGGCGCAACGCAACGTAAACTCAATTACACGCGATTAACTTTATTATGACATTGTGTTTAGCAGTTACCCTGCTACTGGGTTAAAGATCTGCCTTACACCGTTCGTAGACATACCAGAATTTCCATAATGAGTATTATAACAGCAGATATATAGAAACAAAGTTTAAACAAATCTTTGGTTTTAAAGTTGCAACGTTTTAACCCTTCATAATTATCCAGCTCCACACAGTTTTTCTGCAGTAATGCAATGCAAGCCATATGTTCTGGTTATTTAGTGCACTGGATTACGCAATCAAGCCCGATGCAAATGGATTGCATTTACTCTTCACTCAGGCCACTTATTCGCAACTGTAGCGCATTCAAATTGATGAAAAATTTTTTAATTAAAAAATTGGTGAGCTTGGCAGCATTGCCCAAATAAATTATTTTAATATAGCTCGCTTGTTTGGGGTCTCGGATCCTCTTCTATTCTGAATACATCGTTCTAAGGGTATTTTTGTTTTTTTAGAGGAGGAGGAGTTTGTGTCTTAGCAAGGCATCAAATCATCGTCGCATATGGAACTCTATACTATTTTAGTTCTTATGTTTCAAAATGGTCGGCCAATGAATGTTTTATCTTTTTTGGTTTTCGGTCTAGGCTTATGGTCTCCTAGCATACATGACTTGACCGTTGAAAAATTTAATTAAATAAAGACATTAATTAATCTCTTCTCACATTGCTTGCAATTATATCCATAAATTAGAGCTAACAGAATTTCTTTAATAAAATATTATAAATTTGGCAGCTCTGTCCCAACATTAACTTCCGAAATAAAACGCAATGGATAGGCGTTTCATTCTTTTACAATCGGAGCTAACTTTAATATCGTTGACTAGTATAGCTGCGCTGTTTTCTCTTATAAGTATTAACTTGTAGAAATTTCTGGGTATTTATTTTTTTTATAGAAAAAACTAGATAGGTATCCGACACAAAATTATTTCGTGGAGCGGAAAACGCAAGTCTAGGTCGAGCAAAATCATCACAATTTATCCAGATAAATAAAATAAAAAGAAGAGTAACGAAAAAAGAAAAATGTCACTATTTTTGGGAGATTTTGACGACGACATATTTGGGTAAGCAAAAAAAAAAAAAACTAAAGGCGTGAGTCAATTGAACGTAATTTTTTAGGAAAAGCTTTAATAAAATTTGAAGATTTTAGTATACCAGATAGGTGTTTCTCCGGTATCTCGTAAAGTCCAATAAATATACTTACTGTAGAAGATTAGGTTCGTTACGTGATGTTCAATACCTCTATTTCAACTTAGAGGCTTTTAATATCTTTTGCTCTCGTTACAGCAAAAGCGTAAGATAATCAATAGTATTTTTTTAAATAAATTTTCCCCTAATTTGGAATTTTCAGCAAGGGTATGCACACATATATATTTTATATAAATGTATATTTATTTGTATAGATATTTTTGTTGTTAATTCGTATATTTTGTTGATGTCGTTCATACCATGAACATTGATTTTTACATCAATTTAATTGTGAAATTAAAGATCGAAGATATACATAGAATTATTAATGGCTTTGAACAATAAGAGTGTTTCGGACAGATTGACATGCCAAACTATCTCTAATGCTTGGGATCCGTCTAAACAAATAGAGTTAGCGATTCTTCATATTAAATTTGTGCTAAATATTTACTTTACTTTAACAGAAATCATATGAATGCTATGAACATGCAAATGCGTTCAATGAATCGACTAATGAATTCCTTAATGCCGGATCCATTTAATATGTTGACACCTTTCGACTCAAGTTTCCAGCAAAATGCTCTAATGGAGAGGCAGAATAACCCCAACGTAGGCGGCTTATTTGGTTTTCCTGGCATGCCCAACATGAATCGCTTGTTGAGCGCTGGTAAGTATGTGATATAAGAAGCACATCTCCGAATGGCAAGTTGTACAGTTTATAAAAAGCATTGCTGATTATTGTTTATATTTATATTAAGATGCGCTCCGTTTTGTTTAACAGACATCGGTTCAAATGGAGCCTCTTATTGTTCAAGTTCTGTTATAACTATGTCCTCTGGGCCGGACGGCCGTCCACAAATTTATCAAGCAACGAGCAGTACTAAGACCGGTCCTGGCGGTATACGCGAGACACGGCGTACGGTTCAGGATTCTATGAATGGTGTAAAGAAAATGGCAATTGGTCATCATATCGGAGAACGGGCGCATATTATTGAGAAAGAGCAGGACTTACGATCCGGCCAGCTAGAAGAGCGTCAAGAATTCATAAATCTTGAGGAAGAACAAGCAGAAGATTTTGATCGAGAATTTACAACTAAAGCTCGTGGGGTTAGCAGCGTACGGAATACTGGCTACGCTAGCATCGAAGCACCACCACAGCAAACTTTAACCATTGAATCTTTAGATGATGATGAGAATGGCGAAATGGAGCAGCAGTCGTTAGGTCGTCAGAAAGTATCCGCTAACCATAACACTCGCAGGCAGTTGCCAGCATTACCAGCACCGCAAATTCAACCGCAAAATAGGTAAGCTAGCTTACTTCCTAATTGTCACGTATCAAACATGTACCATTATTATGCCCTCCGTAGGAAATTTGTTAGCAAACGTTTCAAGGAACGAAAATGATAAAAAAAAATTAGCAGAAGAAACTGGAATATTGTTAGCTACACCGATGTAGAGATATGCCATTTTCTTTATTGTCACGATCTCGAGGTCTAAAATGTTGTCTAGAGAAAAATCAAAAATTTGTTTACATATTATAAACTCTAATTTTTATCTATAATGCGCCGACTTTATATGTATAATGTGTTAGCATTTACGCGGGTTGTCTATCACTATGGATAGATTCAAGGCATTTTCAGGTTTGGTCTGCATTTTTGATTGTCATAAAATTTCTATTTACGAGATTTGCTATATAGACAAAGCAAGCGTTTATTTTAACTTCTATCTGTAGAAGGTATTTTACGTAAATGACATTCCAAAATGGTTCGAAAACGTAGAAACTTGAAAAATTTGATTGCACGCTATAGTCATTCAATTGAAAGTGGCATGAAACAATAAGAACTTATTTTCAAGAACTTAAAATGTGTTCCGCGTTTGCATTAGTTTTTGAAGCAAAGCAGATATATTACCAAGTCGCAAAATAAAAATTGCGTCTCTTGCACTGAAATACTTCTAATTTTAGCGCATTTTAGCAAAATAATTATCGTTGAGAAATTTATCTGAGAATAGTAGTTCCTTCAGGTTTACCGTTTAAGTACATTATTAGCGAACTGATTAGCTTCTGTTAATCTTTCGCGTGCTACTTATAAATATTTTGTTGAGAGAGGTTGTACCGCGGATAGAGGGGCTCGAAGGGTCTTTTCCCGTTCACCTAGTTAATCTCTATAGTCGTAAAAGCTTTAGTTGTATTTTAAATTATCCTTAATGCAAATTACTTTTGTTATTTGAATAACTAGAAACCATTGGTCGCCACAGCCGCGTGTTAGCAGATAAATTAACTGATGTGTCTAACAAATGGTGAGGTCAAGTATTGCCGATTCTTGCTTATTAAAAACATGAAGTTTCTTAAAAAGATGTTAGCAAGATATGATAGACATATATATATTTCTTGAATAATTTAGGTGGAAACGGGATATCCACAAGTTAACTCTTCTAGAATAAATTTTAATTTAGACTAACGCGGACTGTTTGTGTTTAATCAAAACTCTTCCTATGCTTTACGAAAAAGTTTTGATTATTCAATGTATACACAATGTCGAATTCACCTAGGAACCAATGTCCCCAAAAGTAGTATAGTGCATAAAGTAACGGCTGCCGGCTGCTTGTATATTTGCTGTTCGATCTTTTTTGTACCACATTCCAATTGTGACTTATTGCCAGTTATTAGTCCGGTAATTTTGTTTACATTACTTAGATATGTAAGGAATGAATTGCGATTCATCAATACTGTTTACGCATGCGCTTACATTTGAGAGTGTCTTTAGCGTGCATCGGATGAAATAAAAAATTCAGGATAAACATGGTAGAGAGAAAACCCTGAGACTCGATAGATCGATAATCTTCGTCTTTCTCTCGAATTGCGTTAAATAATATTTTAAAACTTTTTTTTATGAAAGCACTACGTGAAGTACGCAAACGTATTAAATCGGATGAAGAGCTTTCGCACAATTTCCGAAATAAAAAAACCCAATTTTGTATACATACGACGTGTGATTTATAATGTACGTTAGGCTTTCTTTGATTATATAACCGCATGTATTAGACTGAACCTAAATGCAAACATAATGAGGCAAACTACACTGCTTATAACAAAAATTGCTTTTTTTGAAAAAAAAACAGATGTTTTTAAGTTAGTTACCGCATTTAACGCTTTACAACAATACTTCACAACACCACGAAATAAAAAAGCAAAGCTATTGTTCTGACAAACTCTTGAAAAAATAAAGCGAATACATTTATTAACAAAACAAATTTCTAGAATTTAATAAAACTATTTCAAAAAATTATTTTGCCGTCTGACAATGATGTATCAAATATTTATTACATTATCAATAACATTATCAATATTTTTCCAGATTTTTGCAAATTCTGGTTTCATGTTAATTTGCTGAATATCATAAGAAGAAGATAATTTTTCGACTAACTGAACAATTATTTTCAGCAATAAAAGAATCCCTTATTTCCTTATTTCCTTTGTAAGCGTTATTTTTTCTGATCTAGTGTAATATAAGCTCTTTCGCTGTTAGGCAGCCTTATTTACATAGGGGCTCTTGGAGTTTTCAAAGTCAGCTAATTCAAATCTAATGCTTTTTAATTGTCACGTTAAATCTTATTCATCCGCTTGCGTTTTCGTTTCTTTCGTTGCTACCGTCGTAGATTGTTTAACGTTTGCGATGTATACCTAAGAAAGTCATAAATACAACTAAAAAGATATATTTTCTTTTGTATGGAAAATTTTTCTTTCTTCTTTTTTTTGACGTTGACTAATAATTTCTATATAATATATTTATTCGATTTTTGATATTTTACAAAATGATTTTAAATATTTACATTTTTTTGCAGATATAATCATTATTAAAGATCGTTAACTACTCTCCTCGAAAGCAAAAAACAATTTCATAATAATAATGAGAGCTTGTCTTTTCGAAAGCCAACCTTCTAAAGATATTTTCTAACAAAACTAAATAACAACTACTAATTGAAATTAATTAATTTGCTTGCATCATTTTATTGTTTCCATTAAAAGAAGAAAGATCCTTAAAAAATTGATTTCGGCATTGAGGTAGGCAGATCCTCCATGTATATTGTACACTTACAAATAAGCATGCAAACATCTTAAAGCGTTCAATTCCGAATAGTTCCATAATTGTTAAATTTTGAAAAGTTTTGTAATCAATAATCATTAGCACAAAAGAAAAGTAAGTCTATCGATTTTTCAAAAGTTAGTGTCCATAAGTATTAAATATTTCCATATTTCTTGTTTCGGAATTCTAAGTTAGAATACGCAATGAACATATATAAATATACCCACTTATATCTCTCTGTGTGGTTTTGTATAGTTACGAGAACGGGAGATTTCTTTTATTTCTTTCATTGTTTAAATGATTTAAAATAAAAGTGTAAAAATATTGCTCCCGGGTTATATTTGCCTGTTTAAAAAGCACGGTATTAAAAACCAGAAAAATTCTATTAGACTTAACATATTTACAAACTTTGGTAAGAATCACTATATCAAATGAATATGTATTTAACAGATAAATTGCAGTCTTTCATCATTTTCGGACGCGTTGCCCAATCTTGATGGCTTTGCTAAAATATCATTGTTATCTATCGTGGTTATTTTTGTGCGCGAATTTACATGTTCAATGTCAACATACTATTTTGCTAATCTTACGAATTTTGAAACTGTGACCGCTTTAGTAGCAGATAAACAAACGGACAAACAAATATGGGTGGACATTTTAGAGTCTTATACTGATCAAGGATATGATACGATGTGCGAAGAGGGTATTTTTGTATGCTAAGAATAAATATAAATTCGTTCTTCTTGGTGATAGATATAAAAATTTACTATATAGTGCTCTAGGAGCCATAACAGAGAGAATGTGTTCATTGTTATATACTGTGCTCCATAAAGCATTGTTTTTATATTCATGCTGTGCCAGTGATTTGAATGAAGATTGAAATCAATTTTTTTTTAAATGAGGTATAGGTGCGTTAACGTTAGCGCTTTGCACTCCCTTGTCGACTATGTCCCGACATTAACATTATATTATTTGAAACTATTAATTAAGAAGCTAACGTGAGCCAAAAAAAAAAAAAAAATTGGGAATGCAAAGGGTTAATCTGAGAATTACGGAACTTTCCCATGTTATAAATAAAACAGAGCAAGCCCTCGACAAAATTTGAAGTAGTGAAGATTCCTATTAAATGCGATTCTAATTTCCTTTCGACGGCTGCAACTGCTTTTCAAGTATACAGGTCCTGATTAGGATGCGTAATAAGTAATTTCGAGATTAATTGCTAGGTATCCGTGCGTATTAGCATAAATTGGTTGAAATGAAAATCTAATTTAGTCTTGAAATTGATTTCAATAATTGGTCTACCAAATAAAAAATACGGCAAATTAATTTTAATGGGACTGTAATACATTTTCAATTAAGTTTCTACACCTGCTGTGTCTTGGCAAGACCTCCTTGCCTATACAATAATTATTTTTAAATTTTCAATTTGCGCTTAATACCATTATTCGAACTAAACACAACTCTCTTTCTGATAATGCTGAATGCAGTTTTATATGCAGGTTTTAAGTTAGGCTTAGGTTATTGTATTTGTGATCTCACAGAAGCGTAAACAATGTAACGTCTTCGAATGTTGAATTAGTCGAATCGTACGCCACAATAAGAGCCTTTATTCTCGCTTATAAAATATGCCAAAAAGTGCTGGTGAAGATTCGACATACGTTTAAAAAATAAAAGTAACATTTTGCTTTTTTTTAAATAAATATCTTTATTAAGAAATGTCGAATGTACGGAATAATTTATGAGTATGCGCAGATGTTTATCTGTAATATAAAAAATTCGCTTTGCAGCGTATTAAAAAGTTGTGACCTTGCACAAATTTCCGAGTAACGAAAAAAAAAACTGTGTAGATCGCACGTTTTTTGAAATGAAAAATGCCAATAATTGTCATATGAGTTAATATATTTTTTCCTTTTGGTTGGAATCCTTCTTTTAACTCTGGTAGATGAAATGGATAAATTGATTGCATCCCCACCATACGAATTTGTCGAAAGTTGCCGTCGATATCGAACGCACAGGTTATTGTTAATCAGTCCTTGTCCAAAGAGCTGGCAAATATATCACAATTCATTAATTATAAATGCTATTTTATATATAAGATTTTCAATTTTAAACCAAACAATTCCAATTTTCTGCTTCGAAAAAATTTCGTTTTTATTTGTCTCTTTTTTACTACTTTTATACACTGCTTGGTCCTAATTAATTTTTTTATTTACATTGCAAAATTTACTTTATTTTTTTATTTTATTTACATTGCTAAAGAAATTTCAATGTTGCATGCATATAAATATTTTAAGAAATTCTCAAACTTCATGTTTTTGTTGCAAATCAATCAAGTATATTTTGAACTTCAAATCATCTCTCAGCTTTTGCGAATCCGCTGTCGAAATGCTGCCGTCGTCATCGATATCTTCTTCCACCAAAACACCAATGTCGACTTCTTCAAATGCTGTTGGCAATCAATTTAATGATACCGTACGTCGAATATGTCGCGACAGTAATTTAGTTGGACGTAGATCCCTGCGTACACTATCCTCATCGCCTTTAGCTACAACCTCTACAACTTCCAGCCATAGCATGGCATCAACCAAAAGGTTTGTTGTATGAAACCTTAAAGAATGAACTATTCTTGTTTAAAAAGAATTCGGTAATTGTATTTTTTTTTTTTAGTGTTTGAAATCTCAAGTTTTTTAATTTTTCAAACATAAAATACATCGTGTGTGCTAATTTTGTGAAATAGTAATATAATCGATTGGCACTAATTAATATTAGTGTTATAATTAATAAGAACGGAAGTTTCTTGCAGCTGGTTTGTTTCTGATGCTCATTTATTAGAAATTATGACCAAATTGCATAAATTATCATTCTGCCTTGCGACTTATAGCGACTTGCGGAACGAATTGGTCTTATATTTCAATTCATTTAAGAAGCCCGTTGCTAAGGGCGTCGTTTTAAGCGTTCATATGTTTCTTAAGTAGTATTTCAAATTGAACACATTTTGAAACATAGAAAACAAATATAAAACTATTCCGTTAAAAAGCATATTCAGCTCAGAATAGAATTCCATTAAGCGACTTTTGTCTCGCAAAATCTTACAGCAATTTCTTAAGTATTTTACGCCTTTCTTCTTTCTCCCTTGTAACTCGAATATAAAACAAGTAAAAACACTATAGTCAGGCAAGGTTGACTGTTAAATACCTTATACCACAAATTATATCTTGTTTCTATATTAAGAGGTATATTTCATGTGCATGTTTATAGGGAATTACAGGCCCAAAATGCTACTTGCAAGCTTAATTTTTTTATGTTCAATTACTAATTATTCAAAAATTTCCCCAGCCGATCAAAAGTTTCCATTTTTCCACTTTTGTGGAGAAGTTTTGAAAATTGCAATTTTTTTCCACATACCGAGTTTTCAAAATAGTGTTATATTGGGAGTAGTCGACAAAGTGTACCGATCCGGACCATTTTAGCACCGTTTGTCCGTGGGTCAAAACATGTCGCTGTACCAAATTTCATCGAATTATCTCGAAATTGCGATCTGCAACTTGAACACAAGTTGAGATGGACACACGGGCAGACAGGCTCACACCAATTCAGATTACCTCTGAATCGATCGGTACAATAAAAGGCGGGTCGATCTTAAGTCCTTCTGCGTGTTACATACCACCACACTAACTTAATATACAGGGTACCCTGTACCACAAGTGATATAGGGTATAGATATGTGTGATAGATTGATTACTGTCGTATGAACTTCGAAAGCTCATTTGCAGCCGCTCGTGTATGTCGGCATGTGTTATGATAATTTATAAAAGTTACCAGTTTTGGACAAGCTTTGTGCGTTTCGTGCACTATGTTCACAATACTGTTTGGTATGTAATGTAGTCTTATTTTTAAGGCGGGCTAAGAAAATATATTCAGGTCAGGTAAAAAGGTTGTTATTCTCTTTAACCTTCGAAATCAATAGCGGCTTTCATGAATTCAATTCAAAAAAAAAACTTCAAAATTTTTTGTTTTTTGAAGAAAGAAGAAAGAGTGGAATGCTTTTTCCTACTTCGCTTTTTGAAATCCAGAAGAAAATCAAGTGTGAAAAAAAATGTATTTTATTGTTGCGTTTGCTCTAAAAACATTTGTTTAAAATACGCAAAATTTGTCAGAACGTTAAAAATTGCGTATTATCAGAAGACTGAAATAGGAAAGTTTTCAAACAATTAAAATGAAAGGATGTCATGTTGAATAATATTATGCTATTTTGACAACATACTTATTTCGGCGGATTTGTCTGAAGGTTTAACGCCAAATAAAATAAATAGCTCTGAATTGACCGCCAAAAAGAGAAAGTTATTATTGTGGTGCATCCGGAGCTTGCTGTAAGATTTATTTACTCGGTTATTTATATTGGCAAATGAATTGAAAAAGAAGTTAATTGTGAATGAAATAATTTGCGTGTATGTTATTGATCCAGGTTTCATGTTACTCTGCTGTAATTTTTATTAAATTTGTTTTTTACACCCACGTCACGAATGCGCATTCGTCGGCAGATTGCTTGGGTGAGTTTCATTAATTTAAGGTTTTTTCTTTATATCTAACAGAATTTGCTGAGAAACGTAACTTAATTTTATTAATTAATTAAATCGAGCTTTAGTTTTGTTACATTAAATTTATATATAATTACCTTCTTTTATTAAACTATTATAATATATACAGAAAATTTTTTTGTTTTGATCCTGACTAACGACATGCATCTCCACATACACATACATGCACTTACACATATGAATAGTCAACTTTATAAAAATTCTATACGGTCAATTTTTATCGTTGACTCGCCTCCCGCCCTTTTTTTTTAGGCGAACTAGCCTAATTTTCTGTTTTTATTGGTGGTCAACGCGGGCCCAATGCATTTGAGGTACCGCTTGCAGCTGATCTGCAGATTCACTGTTTCAGAGGCTGCACATCGCTATTACGCGTCGACGTGCTTCTTCAAAGCTCACGCCACTTTTAATCATGGCATGGAGACGACGACGGGCGGCTCCACTTAGCCTTTTTTCCATGCCATCGCCTTTCCAACTCCCTTGCCTTGGTCGTTCGAAAGTTCTGTCTGAAAGATTAGGAAAAGTAGTCAGTCGAGACAGCGCTTGTATCTCGAAGGGGCGATTTTGCTTCCACAGAGGTGGCCATGTATCTGGGACACACTGTTCGAAGACACACTTTACGTAGGGCTTCTCGTCCCTGAGCACAGTATGGCACTCAGGATACCGGGTTTTATCGCGTTTGCCTCTGTAGATCCGTCATGTTCTGTTTAAAGAGCATTGGCACAGCGCGAAAGGTACAGCACTCGTGCTGCTCATGGCGGTCTAGATCTATGTTATGCTCGTGCAAAGTCCTAAGGCAGGCGTATCCGCTTTCATGTATCCTGTCTTACGGATACGTTCCGCCTAACGTGCGAAGGTCATCACTCTGCTTAAAGATAGCCGGAAGTTTTTCCAGACGTCGCTACCCATGTTCCATGTTAGTCAATTTCGCGAAATTTATCGTAAGCGTTAACTCATTGCAGATGATAAAAAAAGAAGAGGTAATGAGATGAAATCTTATGACCAACCCTGGGCAGATGCTGAAATTGCAGTAGAAGAAGTATATGTCCGTACGCACGCGTTACATTTTTGGATGGCGAAGTGGGTGGGTTATTAGATACCGGAGCATTTATTAGTTGTATCGGCAGCAGAGAGAATTTTACTGTTAAACATACCAGTACTTGATTTTTGTCTCTTTACAATTAATGCCACAGAAGTAAAAGAAAAGGAACAAAAAGCTAAGTATTGGTTTCACCGGCGATTGTAAGATTGATGTATGAAACATTAGACTGAAAATAAATTGGAGTTGTTGAGGAATCATTCAGTTCATAGCGTTCGCCTGTAGTTCTACTTAGGAAATCTGGTAAGAATCCTCTGTGGCTTGCTAGTCGAAAAGTGAATTTGGTAGCTACCAAATGTTCTTTTACACTCCTTAACATTAAAGCTATCTTCAGAAGAGTGCCATGCTATGAGTTGCACAAACCCTTCATGTAGAAAAAGTTAAATAAGACATAAGGGAATTATAACGGACGGAATTACGGACCATGCTTCCTTGAAATGGTTGATGTCTCAAACTGAACTTTCTTCGCATTTAGCTGGGTGGTCATTTAAACTACAGGCCTTTAATTTTAAAATCATCCGTCGTGATGGAAAACTGAACATTGTTTCTGATGCGCTATCGAGAATGAGTAATAACGACGTTGGGGAAATACATCACGGGATATTAATCGACTTGAACGCTCCACACTTTGAAACAAACGAATATGCAAACTAAATTAGAAATTTTAAAGAAAATTCCACAAATATTCCGGACATCAAGGCAATCAATCACCGCATTTGTAGGCGTAGCGAAGCAATTCCTAATGACGCCTTACATGATGAATTTGCATGCAAGCTCTGGTTACTAAGTGAGTTGTCAAAGCAAGCAATTTGGTGTGCCTATTCTTATTGTTTACGTGCATATATTGAATGAATAAAATTTTGGAAAATTTAAGGATATATCGTTATTGGCCGGGCATGGTTCGTGATTACGTGAACTTCTGTGAGACTTGTAAAGCTAATAAGTATCCTAATGACATACTTCGACCGAAAATTGCAAAATGGTTAATTCGAATCGATTTTTTGAAAGGCTATACGTTGATTCTGTTGATCCATTTCTCGAAGTGGAAATGTCGGAATGTTGATGATACTGGATCATTTTCCTAAATTTTCGTTTATTAAAACCGTGAAGCGGTCTAATACTTTGCAGCAAAGAAATTTAAATCTTTCTGGCACTGTAAGTTGCAATAAGCTTTTACTGCAGTCCACTCTCTCCAAGCAAACGCTTCAAAACGAATCAATAAGATTATAATAACAGCTAGAACGTCTTATGTCAATGGGTTGAAGATCTCAGAGAAACATAACTTAATTTTATTAATTAATTAAATCCAGCATTAGTTTTGTTATATTAGATTTACCTATATATTCTTCTTTTATTAAACTATTATAACGTATACAGGAAATTTTTTTTTTGATCGTAGCTATTTCATAAAGCTTTGACCCAGTTTTTAAGCCAAATTTGTTTTCGCGTTCCGTCTCCAAATTAAATATATTTTCTTTAATTAACATGTGAAAAATTATTTGTTACAAAGTTTTAGAACATTTTTTTTGCCGTCTTTCCCCTGCGGTGCCTATCTGCCGCATACAAGCAAGCTTACTTATAACGAGCAAAAAAACATGCAACCGAAGGTGTTCTCAGTGTATGTTCCATTACAGACGTGTCCTTTCGCGTTAGCTCATTTTTCAAATGTTTTTGTGCATTTGGACATGCCTATCTGCGAACATGCATATGTGCATTCCGAATTTGAAACCGGGCGGAAATGTTTGCTTTCAAAGCATGCTAACTGAGTGTTATAAAGGTTTTGATACAGTATAATACTAGGCAGACATAGTCCATTTTTTACATTTTTTTACAGGCACTATAATATGACCCGAATAATATATTTAAATTTTTATAGATTTATATGCTGTAGTCTGTTGGTAATTTGCAAACAACCAATTCCTTTTCCCTTTGGAGAACAGGTGTTGGCAGTCTATTTGATACTACCGGTGTGTCATTCGACCGATTGAGCCCCGTTTTCAATAGCAACCTGCATACAAAAACTTCCAATGTTTCTGCCAAATTTAAAGCCAATAGCTTCATTTTTGCGGTCATTTCGAAGACCGTCATGTTTAAATCGATTTAGAATTTGACGTGGTCAAAAATACATTTATTTTATATGGTCTGTAAAGCTTCATTCTGCACGTTTCAAGCGTTTCGACCAAACAAATATACCCTTATCCCTGAGTGGTGGGTTATAATGAAGTAAATATAAATTATTAATTTTTGTGCTAGTATCAATTGCTTGTTGATTATTTTCCACTGTATTCCTAAAGATTTTTTTAAAAAGATAACAAAAAATTGAATTTCCTAAATGCAACGCTATTATAAATATATTTTGAATAAATTAAATATTTTTTCTTATAGCGTACATCCCCATCCTTATCATACGTCGGCAGCCAGGCGTAATCATCGTGCAAAGCAACACTCCAAGCAACAGCAACATAATTCAGGAAAATCGGCAAATCAAAAGGATTTAAAGGAACAACATAAACAATAGATTTTCCTTAATACGAAGCAAGAGAAAATTAAATATATTTTTATTTTTCCTTTAGATTTTTGCATTCTCGAGATAAAGTTTTTCAAAGTTTTTGAAGGACTAAAATCAAAATTTAAAAATTTATCGTTAAAATTTGATCCCTTAATATTAGTGACGGTTTAAGTATGTTGAGCAAATCTATTAGGGTAAAAGGCAAAAATATGTCTGCATATTTTTAATTAACTGTTCAATATTGTCTATGGCGTCAGCATCCGTCAATTTTCGTCAAATAATCGGCCACCCTGTGCACAATATTTGTTCAGTTGATATATTAACTATGTTATGTAATAGAATATTTCAATAAATGATTTGAATTATACGCTAAAAAAATATTTTAAACATACTCTTTTTTGAATTTAGAATTGCGATATGTTAAAACAGTGCTTTTTAATCGATTAGTAACATTTGCAATTGGCAATTTGGCTTATAATGTTCATTTATCTATGTATTCATCAAAATTGCGGTGAACTAATCACAATTGATATTTAGATTGAATATTCAGTTGTCAAGCGTTTGAAATATATAGACTGCATAGAGCGTAAAGCATCAATTCTTCGAGGCTTACCAATTAGTAGTTCGATCGCGGAAACGGTGTAGTTCCGGCTGAATGGACATTTTCGTAACTGGACGAAAGCGACTGCGGCCGACATTGTTTTGAGTCGAATTAACAGATAGAGCTGAATCAGAAAATGTGCTATGTTGCTGAAGGGGGTGTCTCAGATATTGGAACGTAATTTAATATAGACAACTGCTCGTTTTTTTTTTTTTTTCATTATAATATAAAAATTGGTTGAAACGAAAATTACTACTTCAATTTTTTTATTAAACTCTTATCTCAGCTACGCGGATCTATTTTTGATTGTTTTCAATTAAATGGAGTAATTATTTTTAAATATTTTTCGAGTCTATATAAAAAGCGCTACGATATATAACAAAAATATGCAGTTATTTGTTGAATAAATACGAAATTAACGTTCAATGCACAATCAAAAAAGATGGGATTAGCTCTGTAGTAATGGCACCAGGTTGTACGCGAAAGGGAAAACTCCGCCTGTTTGTCCAAAGTCTGTCCTAGTCTAGATGCCAGCATCTACCTGGATACAAAATATCTGTTATTCCGTTTGAATTGACATCCTAGCCGCACCATCGTGGTCTGAAAATTGGTCTAGGCAATCTGACTGACTGATAATCATTGTAACTATTGTGCGAGGCTTCTGATAAAATTCCAGGTTTTGGATATTTCTCCTTTACCCCTAAATTTCTCGTGTTCCTGAGTGTGCTTTATAGAACAAGGCGCCAAACAGCTACCTTTTAAAATACGTTGTCGAAGTAATTGCTGACAATGATGTCAATAATCTTCACACGTTAAATATAAATGTTTATAAATGTGGAAAGGACTTTCAGATGGCGAAATATTCTGTCAAAATTCGATAAATTAATGGTTGATCTTTGAGGAATTCATTCGTAATCTTTATAACAATTCGACTGTTCATTTCCTCGTGGCCGTCCTTAAAGTGCAGATGCGTCCTCTGAACCTTGCTGCGGGCCAAACTTAGCTAGTCAAATCGTATATTTTTCCATTCCAGCAGGGCTTTCGGGAAGGAAGTGCTATTGTCACGAATCTCTTACATTTTACTTGCTATTATTTCAAGGCTTTTTCTAGTGGCTCTCGCAAGGATGTCGTATATACTGATTTTGGTAAAGCGTTTGACTTAGTGAACCCGGAGTATATATATTCTGCATCCCTTTTTTTATATAAATAAATGTTCAGGTTTCAAAAAAATGGAAGAGAAAAATTAGCAGGGGCTACTCGTCATAACAGACATATGGAACCAATTGCTATGGGAAGAGTTTTATATTTTAAACCCTATAGAAAAGGATATGGACTTTATTAGAAACCAGCTCCAAAAAACTTTCAAACAATCTATCGCACGGTAACCAACTCAAACATTTTAAAGGTGTCTTTATGTGATTCTCTACCTAAGAAGCCATTAGCAGAAGAATGTGGTATTGTTAATCTATATAATTGAAACGGTGCTGGAACACATTGATTAGCCTACTACAACAAATACAATTATAAAGAATATTAAATACAATTATAAAGAACATTAAATTTAATATAAAATAAATCAAGAAAGAAGAAGAAGTAGAATTTTTTTTTTATTATTCTTTACTTCATAGTGTTTCCACGTATAGGTATTAACACCATTTTCTGCTACAAATCTCTTATCATTTAAATAACTTAAGATTAAAACTAAACCTACCGACATTCCATGTATACCTATTTCTACCATGAGCGGTCAAATGACCGTTTTTAAAATTTCATTTAAAATTTTTCGGATACAACGTTACTGTATCATCATGTAGCTTATTTAGTTTTCCTAAAATAAGCATACAAACTATTTTTCACTACGGAATCAGATTTTCTTACGGAATCAGAGACATTTCGAGTGTTGGAAACGACATGGAATTTACTATTGCAAAATTTTATGCATTTATTGGACTTCTATATG
>KK500167.1:15226-28635 GCA_000688715.1 Glossina pallidipes | reverse complement strand
TGTTGATTGCCTTCGTGTTATCTTTTTCTTTTGTAAAAATGTATACAACCTCCGCGTAGAGACAGAATTCATCTATCTGTCTGGTAGGAGACAATTTGTGTATTTTAAAGGTCGGCACTCGCATATAAGCGGTAAAATCTGGAGCGGCTCAAGGGTCTGTTCTTGGTCTGCTGTTATTTTTAATGTATTTGAATATCTTCTTTAGTATGGGTGAGTACGGAGTATACAGACATTAAAGCTTATCTCAACAAGTGAGTCAATAGCACCATTTATTATTTTGATTGGGAAAGAAACGCCAAGAACAAATTTATGTTTCTTAAGAGACGGTAAGGATAACAGATGCAACCTATTGTCATAGGATAGAAGAGAGTCAATCGGGTCCCAACCAAAATTCCTAAGGCAAAACAGCAAAAATTGCTTTTGAACAGATTCAATTGAATCTACATAGCACCTATAGGAAGGAGACCACACAACAGAGGCATACTCGAATGTAATCATGTACAGCCTTTATAAAACCCAGGGCGGACCTAGCTTTGCTTCATGAGATCTTAATATGCAAGTCAAAACGTAACCTATGCTCAAATAGAGCGCCTAAGTCTGTGAGCGAATCGACGTCCTCCAACTTGTGCGAATCAATGAAATACTGAGTACTGAATGACTTACTTCTTGAGAAAGAAAGCTTCTTCAATTTATTTAGGTTTAGTGTCATATAATTCAACGAGCTCCATGCAACCAAATTATTCAAGCTATTTTGAAGCTGATGTGATTGCTGGCTGGATTTAATTACCGAAGGCAAATCATTAATATATAGATTAAATAAAATGGGTCCTAAGTGGCTCCCTTGAGGTACGCATGACATATCGGGGAATTCATATGAGATGATAAAGTTAAACAAAACCCTGAATAAGCTATTAGGCAAATAAGATATTATCCATTTCACTAAAAGGGAATGGAAGCCAGGGGGTTGGACTTTAAAGATAAGTAATTTATGGTTAACCAAATCGAACGCTTTGCTAAAATGAGTGTATATGACATCAGTGAGAGACCCATTAGAAAAAGCCTTGAAAACATGACAAGTAAACTCTAACCGATTGGTAACCGCAGATCTTCCTTTTCGAAAGTCATGTTGGAGTGGAGAAATGTACGATTTGATGGCAAACGCCAAATGCTGAGTCGCTCGAATTCGCTCGAATAGTTTAGGCTCAACTTGGCGATGCCTCTACAGTTGCCAATAAGTTTTAAAAATTACTCTTCCAACACAAAGGGAAAACACGTAAATTCAAGGGCTGATTAAAAATCTTTGAGATAACACTACATAGCTCGACAGCGTAACATTTAAGTACACATGATGGAATTCCATCAGGTCCAGGCGAACAACTGTATTTTAGAGAACTCAACCCTTCAAAGACGTCATTACCAGTAATAACCAAATTGGGAATTGAAACCAAATTAATTATTGGATATGGGTATTTTGCCGATAAATCAGAATTAGCAGTCGAAAAGTTTTGTCGGAAGTATTCAGCAAAGAGATTTGAGGTTTCAATATAATCCGATGACTCAGGGCCATTGAAAAAAACATGCAAGGGATTTATGGAGATTTTTCTTTTGGCATTAACAAACTTAAAGAAGTATTTAGGATTATCAAACAGTCAGGATTTTATAAACTAAAGGTATCTGCAATATTATTCGTAGTTGAGGAAATTAAATCTATGCTTGCTAAATAAGCGAAATAGTCGAAAGTACATTTCCACTGTTTTTCCTATTCTTGTAATATCTAATTGTCTTATTAAACCACCTGCTTCGAAGAGGGGGCTGTTTGATCAGAACGGATGCAGAAATAACTACATTTAACCCTTTGCACTCAGCTGTCCGCTCTGAGGGGACAACGCAAGTCCAGTATATCACTCGGTTGTCCTTTTTGAGGGGACATAATAGTTTGTTAGCGATTACGGACAACGAAATTATTCCACCGCAACGTGTTCTCCTGTAGTTTTTTGTTAAAATGGCACAAAACGGCACAATGGCACAAAATGTCGAGTTGCTGGTAGGTAACGTCCGAAAAGGTGCCGGGTGCAAAGAGGTAATATATTGTAGAACCATGACAGTAAGCTATCAATACCTTCAACTGGGAAATCAAGCTTAATATGTGAAAGATGTGATTTTAGCATTGAAATATTGATTTTATGAAAATCATAATATTTATTTGAAACAGTTGAATTTGAACCGTTAGAGAAGTTCAACGAACCATCATGCTTGTAATGAAAGAATATATAAATCGCAGGATGATAAGGATCCTCAGCCAAACTAAAAGGTAGGCAACGATTAACACTAATCTTAGGAAAATTGGCAAAGCAAAGATCAAGCAGTCTACCATTGCTACTAGGGGTACAGTTGTATTGAACTAAATTATGATCAAATGATTCGTTAAAGAACATAACGTAACTATCAGATGTTGAAGTAGGAATCAAATAGCCAGAACTATCACTGTAACACCAAGTGACTTGAGGCAAATTGAAGTCACCCAATACAATGACTATATCAATAAGTTTAGATTGCTTGGCTATTTCACAAATGAGGGCGGCCTGTTTCTCATATATGGAGATATCCAAATTTGGGGGCATATAGGAACAGGTTACATATAACTGTTTATTAGGAAATTTCGCTCGAACGGCGGTAAATTCAACGTCGGGAGTTGTGGCAAATTAAATTGAATAGGAGGGGACTGCCGCAGATATGGCAATTAAAACACCACCACCATTGCGATACAGTCGATCACTTCTGAAAACCTGGAAAGAATTATGGAAAAGTTCTGACGCATGTAGATCAGGCGTTAACCAAGTTTCAGTGAACGTTAAACAGGAAAACTTCGTGCTCAAAGAATTAAAGAAAATAGAACGAATTTTTGAATTTAGGCGCCTAACGTTTTAATAAATGAGAGATAATGAGCGTGAAGGAACATTTACTTTTTTGAAGAGGAAAGGGTTACTGCATTAGTATTGCGGGATCGATTTCGAGGGATAAATTCCTTAATTAAGGATACAAATGGCCACAATGGTTTATTTAACAACACATTCATGTTTCCTGTCGGAACTAGCATTTTAGAAGACGAGGTTGCTCTAGATTATGAAGGAGCCAATTTGAAAATGGTAACACGCTTTAAATTGACTGCTGGGACTTTCGCCACCAGATATCATTTTACTTTATCCACAGATGTATCAGGTGCTAGCCTTGACATAAATATTGCCTTTCTAGGAGGAACTGCCATCAAGAAAATATCTTCTCTACTAGGAACAGTAGGGTTCACGGCTGGAGACTTTTGAGTTGGAGAGAATATAGAAGTGATTACAAACACTTACATGAGCAGCTTGTGCGACGTGCCCAGGTGACCAACGTTCGGCTCGAGCGGTCATAGAGAGAGGGCGATTTATTAATCTCTTTATTATTGGTTTTAGATCATAAACCAATGAATTCCTTCCTGACGTAGCATAACTAAATAAATTGCTTACATCCGAGTAAATTAGATAGTTGGATCCTTTATTAGAGTCATAGTTGCTTATGTATTTACTATCAATTACTGAATATCTTTTACAACATTGAAGAATACCTCCCCTTACACCTCGTACAACAAAGTTGTATATATCAATGTCAGTCAATAATTCTAAATTTATTTCCGTTGTCTTCGACAGTGCATCCCAAGACAAACATATATAACATATATATGTATAATATTGACAAGGATCTATTTTATAAATATTTTTACATACTTTTCGAAAACTTTCAAAGACATCACATAATAGTAAAGCATCTACTTTCAAATAATGATTTGCGAGGGTTCTATCTTTAAAGGTGTTCCACACTTCCTTAGCACGTTCATAATCAGCTATAATACATAATTCCTTAGATGCGAACGATACTTGGAAGTTGATATTCTAAATCGCATTTATTGTGAGCAGGTCCTCTGTTAAATGACAATGATCAGCTACTCTACCTATGATAGGTAAATATTTCCCGGAAAAATATGACAATTTGTATCTTCGTTTTGTTTTTTTGCTGAGCCAACGTTAAGAAATTCATTGGTTTCACTTGACTCAAATAATTCGCATAAATATTTAAAATATGTTCAACTAAATTTTGAAAAACAAGTTTTGTTGCATTTTCTCCGCTATATATACTAAGTAAATCCTAATTAGAATCAAACGAACAATTAACGTAATACCTACAAGCATAAGGAATGTGTTTTTGCACTGATTTCAAATTCATTGATTCTAGAATACATTTAAAATCAGCGTAAACAACAAAAGCAACACTCATTTGCTCTTTTAAAATCTCAAACTAAAGTGTATTATCTTCTAGATTAGGCATTTGAGTTACCATTTTTTTCCTGCTTACGTCTCTCTAGAGCATCCGCACTGTAGAAGTAGATTAAGCATGTGTTACAAATATGTATAGCCCTACAATGTTTCATTAGTTGTGTTTTGAGCAATCTGTAATTACACACACGCCCATGCACATATGCATATTAAAAATATTATTGTTTTAAATTTTTTATATACTAGTTTCCCTTCACATATTTTCAATCCAAACATAATGAAATTTTTTCTCCTCTTCCAGCAGCAACAGATTAATGCAATAAGGTTTTTCTTTTTGAGTATAATAATATGGACCCACAATAACAACACTATCGAGAGGGAACATTTATTTCTGGATTTTATAACTCAAAATCTTTTTTTACGTTATCTACTGCTAATGAAAAATTCAAATATTCAAAGTTTAAAACCGTATCATTTTTCAACACTAATATTGGCATGAATATTTGCAATTTTCTATGATGAACATCTATTTAGATTTCGTCTAGAGTTGACTGGATACATAGCGGATATTATTGCCCATTAAAAAAAACATCACTATTTTGTACAATGACATAAGCGTGTTTTTTATACATTTTCATAGGTAATCTTATATATTACGATCACTTTACAGCTTGTTTATTGACGCTGATTTCAAGACCAGAAATTTCTATTAAGGTCCATTGATTTTTACGTTCTTGAATTCGCTTTTTATTTTCTAATTAAAAAAGAAAAGAAAATTCTTGTGCTATAGGGTATATTCAGTTTAAAAAATGGGTTGCAACACTACCGCCACAACTCTTTCGATAAATCAAATTCGTATTAATAACACCTTACCACTTATAAGAACCCCAAATTACAAAAATATATTTAATTAATTAATTTCTTTTTTTTCATGATTATTAATACAAATATTTACACACACAAGTTCTAGATTTGTGGTTAAAAATCAAATATAGGTCAACTATTAATAACATTGAGATAGGTCAGTGAATCAATTAAAAACCCACAAAATTGCAAAAAAGCAAACCGCAAAAACCAATTAACTTCCTATGCTGTAAGGTATACTCAGTTTATAACATGATTTGCAACACTTTCGGCACGAAGACCCATTTCTACCGCTCGGGTCCAAAAAACTCACACGAACACCATTCGCGTCACATTCGGACACGTTCGGGTGGACAGAACGGCGCCTTTTTTTAACCCGAACATCCAAAAAAAAATGCGCGATTTAGCCCACAAAAAAGTTTTTTTTAATGCAGGGTATTTTAAAACAAGCTATTTACCGACTTGAACATTCCTTTATATGAAAAAAATGGTGCAGAACATACATATATATACTACTTTAACCATAACTTATTGATCTTCTGATTCTACGCCTCTGACTTCCCTTTCTAATTAGTGAAATGGATAAGCTCTTATATACATAACAGAACATTCATGGCTTTGTTTATCTTCATCAATTCAGATGAATTCCCCGTGACATCTGGCGCCCCTCTAGGCAACCACTTCGGACACTTTTTATTTGATTTATAAATCAATTATCTCCGCTCTGTGATTAAATCCACCCACACCTTAATGTACGCTGACGATGTTGAACTCTTTTGTTCCCTCTCCTTGAAATCGCAATCGTATCAGCTTAAAATTGACTTAAATAATTTAGTTACATGGTATTCGTTAAATTTTATGAAATTGAATCTAAGAAAATGCAAGAAGGAACTCATTCAATACTGATTATTTCATCGGTTCACATAAGTTGATTCGTTTATCAATTTAAGGGTTTCAGTCGACCAAAGATTACGTTTTAATTAACGTACTGAGCTGTCTTTAAGCAAATCTAGCTCCGTGCTGGGTTTTATTAAGAGGTGGTCCAAAGCGCTTAAGGATCCTTACATTGCTAGTGCTTAGTTAGACCAATACTTGAGTATACTTCTATTCTGTGGTCTCCTTTCTATGGATGTTATCAAGATTCAATTGAATCCGTTCAAGGAATTTGGAATTTGGCTTGGGACTCCTCGGTCTCTCTGCCTCCTTATGCAAATTGTTTGGTTCAGTTGTCGTTACTATCATTTGAGAAACATAAATTTATTCTTGGTGTTTACTTCTTAATTATGTTAATAAATGGTACTAGTGACTCGCTCACACTACTTAGTGAATTAAACTTTAATGTCCCTAATCGCTTCTCTAGGGACTTTATGCTCATTAAGCTTAGTCAATTCGTTCAGAGTTACTTGTAGAAACCTAAATGATGTCTATCACTTAATTTTAATATCAGACTTTTTAAACTCTACCAGAACAACTTTGCTTAGTATGCACGATTTGTCTATGTTGTATTTAAACTAACTCGCAATCTTAACATCTCACTATTATTCGAAAATTAACTGGTGTTGTTTACCGTTATAAGTGGCGAAGTTTTTTCATTATATACATCATACTAGTTTTTAATAGTAATTAGTATAAGATTTACTTCTAAGAGTCAATGGAATTCGGCTGTTAATGTATCTTAGCTGAGTTTCATGTGCAAGTAAATAATCAAATAAAGAGCTACGTTTAGGTTGTCCAATAACTAGGGCTCTGCACAACTGTGTCTTTGTTTTTCTCCCATTGCTTTTAGCTCTCTGATTTTCAAGGTATTTAAAATATCAATTAAGATGTCTCCTTTCTGCCTCATACTATGTTTCATTTTCAGCAAAACGCATATCTGCCACAAATCTATTGCTGGCTGAGATCTGACCGATTAAGCGAATATTCAATTACTCCCCACCAGCGACAATTGTATGAAGTCGTCAAATAATATGACACTGATTCTCCCGAAAGCCTCACTATAATTTTTGAGTTGTTTTGGCGTTGGCCGATCATAGATAGCATATAATAGGGGTTAATGAATTTGGCGAGATGTCTGCTGTTTTGGTACATGTTGTCCATTGCCTGTTAATTATTAATTTGATCCAACCGGTCGAGTTTCCCCATTTACATCCTACAATTACAATTTGAACAGTATCGGCCTGTAGTTGCATACATATGCGGTTCTAGCAAGTATTTTCTTTCTCCATTTTTTATGCACGCTTCAAACGAATGTCCGATGTCGCGACTTCTTTCATATCTCGTTCGACTAAAATTGAAATAGTTGCAGCAAACCTGTGATTTGTAGTATTGCTCGTAGTTAAAATAATACTTACCTCAAAGAGTACCTTACAGTTTTATTTGTCTATTTCCTTTTTTTGATACCAAGTCAACGTAGAATTTTCGGATAAAGAAATTGTTTTTGATGGTTGTTTGTTAGTTTTTTGTTGGAGAATGTAAAAAAATAATTTTTTGGGTTTGAAAGGAAAAGGCCAAATTTAAAAAGAAAAATTATTATATAATTATTTTAACAAAAGTAGCTTGCAATGTTTGCTTCCAACTCACACCTATTTACCTAATTCATTGTGCTGTCACTGGTTAGAAAATTGCCGACATCATCACGCGCACATACGTGCGCGTATCTATATCTGCTTTATATGGGATTTAATTTTACAATCATTACATCAAGAATAAGGACTGGAATCAAATCACCTACATAAAGAAATCGTATTGTAGTATATTGTATCGTTAACACCAAATAAGTGAGTAGTGGTAGCCGACTACATAATTTGAACAAATATATATATTCTAATAAAATATATGTATATATAAATAAAATAACAATAATAACAAAATGGATATAATGTATATGGTGGTTGTCCTTCAATCCTCGCAGCCATCGATGTTGAAATTCAATTTGCCAACAAGCATCATTCAGGCGTTCACTGAAAACGATACCTTAATTTTTTATGAATGTCACGGGATCATTTTTAGATTCCGTTAACACTGTCAGGGTTGTACACTGTCAATTCTTATTGTAACTGATGTTTTTGTTAGAAAGATCGAAGCGTAACATTATATACTGGCAAAGTTCTGGTGGGTCTTCTTTGATGTCTTCAATTTACACGAGATTGTTTTTCATTGGAATCTCACCAATATAATCAAGCCTGAATTGTTTATTCTTAGATGCTGATGAACGTTTCCATGCTCACACAAGTGTTTTTTATATTGTGACATTCAATCGCACATGATCGACCCTGTGATGTTTCCGACGACATTTTAAAGCATAGCAATGAAAGTCTGTCAAGAAGAAATAGTTGGTGTAGTTTGTAAACCCAAAGAGTTTGGCATTGATTTTGGAAGTGCTTGCAATGCAATCTTAAAGAATCGGGTGTAGAGTCGTCTTCCGAGCCTCCCCTTTAAATGCGTACTCTTTATAGAGTGTGGTGAATTTAATTGCTTTTTTTCCAGTATACGTATGTCTATTTGTCTTAAGTCGCCACCATTTTTATATCCTACCCAATTTGTGTCAACGGTGTATATTAAAATTGAGTGGAGGCACGTATCACCTAGCAGGACTTAAGATAGCCTTCTTTTACCTTTTATTATAGTGATCAACGCAAAATCCCTTTTTAACGCTATTAAAAATGTTTCGAAATGAACGTCATGTTTGAACATCGTGTCAGAAAAAACTTGCAATTTTCAAAATTTCTTGACAAAGACACTCAGTAATAGTATTTCGACGTTCTTAATTGGTACGAAAAATTTGATTCGGCTGTGGCAATTTTTTGAACCCCCTCTAATATAACAGTTCCTTCGAGAACTGGATATTTCAATATTTCATGGTGAAAATTCGTTCATACTAGTAAATTGAAAAAAAAAGCAAATAAAAATAATTTGTTATAAAAATGAAGTGAACCAAGGTTGAATTTCATGGGACCATTTTCCATATAAGATTTCTTATGAATAGGATGCTCTTCAGAATTTTAGAATTTCAGAATTTATCTCTTGTTTAATTTTAAATATTTAAGATTTAAAGTTTAGCAAAAAAATTAACGGAAGGGAATTTGAATCACATAGGTTTTTTCTTTACAACCTAGCATATAAGGCGTTTATCATGAAAAGCAAGTTCCTATAGGAAGAAAAAGTCTAATTTCTTGTTGTGTATGACGCAAACTTGAAAATTATAAAATTTTTAGTAAGTAAATCAAGTTTGCTAAATTTGGATCCCATTATGTGTGGATCCCATTAGGTGATGTTTTGGGCATTCTCCCAATATGCGGGCTTTTATGAAAAGTATGCCTTTGCATGAAAAGAATGCGTAATTGTTGATGTATTATTACCAAAATCAGTGAATAACTGTACTAGGCGAAGTGGTGTAGGCTATCTAATGTTCGGTTTTGCTCGCCTATAATTTCATTACTTTCCGCTTTTCATTAGTATCCAGGGATAATATAAATTGAGGTGAAAGTTTACCGAATATGAAATTTTTCTGGTGGAATGTTGTGACGTCAACAGCTGATCGAATCGAATAACTTAGCAAGATAAGATCTTCCGAGTGTCTCAGGTTCATCTTTTTTTCATTGTCCCAAATATGCAATAAGTTTGCAACGTGCGCTATCTAAGTGAAAATAGCAACAACTACAGCAAAAACAAAAAAGGAGCGTTTGCGTGCTTGGTGTCCACTACAAACAGACGGCAATAAAGCCAATAGCACAAATAGCAATATCAATTACAACAACGAAACCGTTGGAACAGAAATAGCAAAGAATACAGAAAATTGTGCCCTATCATTCGGTGTCCTTGTTTAGCTAATAATGCACTAATAAGAGTGGTTGAATAGAATCATCATTATAATCGAAAAGCCAGAAACAGTAGAATATTGGAATTTCTCATTTTGTTATTACTTGCATTATAAGCAGCGCTTTTAATTATTACTATAACTTTTATTTATATACGTTTGGCTTGTGTTATTGGCGTTTCTAGGAATGAACAGTGGTGGCTTCTTTGGCAACTCGTCGTACCTTGTGTTTTTTTCGCTTTGTTCGGGTATATTGACAGCTTGGTCGCTCTATACTATACACACCATGCGTTGCCAAAAGTGACATAGTTGTGGATCCATCAAAGAGTTTACGTTGCTTATGTGCCGACTGCAGAAAGAGAGGTGTTGACTTTTATCGTCTCTTTCCGCAAACTAAAAAGCGCAATGTGGATATTGGTAAGGAGCTTGAGTCGTCGCCTTTAAAGTTGGAAGAATATAAGACTATGTTCGACGAATATAGCCGCTTAGATTGCTCTTCATGATGAAATTCCTCCCTTAGGAGAGCTTGTTAATCTTATGTTGCTAATTTCGCTACTGGCATTTTGTGCTTTTCGTTATTGTTTGTTAATAATGCTTTCGATAATAATTCACTGGTTAAGAATCATAATTGTTGAATTTCCATTGTAAGTAAAAACGCAATAGTTGTCCAAACGTCCGAAGGCAATACTAATGCTAACATGAATGAGCGTTGTAGCCTATCGCGTGTTAGTTACGCGGATGCGCCAACAATGCAACTTACCACTAGTCCTGACCCGCCAATGTCTTCAAGAGTGAAAAATAAGAAAGGTGCGCGCACATGCAGCGTCTTACGCTTTAAATTTATTTTGCGGAGAAAGTTTCGTCGGTTAATTCAAGTTGGGTTACTATATCCAAAATACCTTCATCTTAAGTTAGAGCTATATTCTTATTTAATATTCTGGTTCCTATTGCTAACATTTAAACCATGTTGAATAAATCATTGCGACCGCAAGGGTATTTATTAAAAGAGATAATTCCATGGGATTAACTTTTAAGTGCAGTTTCTGTAACCCAGTCAGCTTAAAAAAACTGGGCGTGACCTTAGGGTTATCGCCTATCATTTATCAAAACGTTAGGGACCTAAACTAGCATTTTCGCGTATGGTTATCGCTGAAACCTGGTTTAAAACAAATCTTCAATCGTCTGAAATTTTTCCAAAAAACTTCAAAGTTTTTAGAAAGGATAAAGCAGATTGTAATGCAAATATTGTCTTGGTTGCCATGACTGCAGTAAGCGCCTCTCCGATGCTGGCGACGGCTTCGGTATGGCAGGGCGGTTTGCTGCTGCAGTTGCATTAACGTGGCTGCATTGGCAGCTGTTACTGGGACGTCCGGGGGTGACGCAGAGCCTGATACTTGAGCAGGGCAGGGTGCTGTTATTTGTTATTATGACAATGCAGAGCCTGTTGCCTGAGCAGAGCAGGGTGCTGTCGTTTTATTATTATGACAATGCAGCGCCTGTTGCCTGGGCAGAGCAGGGTGCTGTCGTTTTATGATGGCGCAGTGCCTGATGCCTGTGCAGAGCAGGGTGCTGTTATTTTGTTATTATGACAATGTAGAGCCTGTTGCCTGGAGGTGCGTTCTGCACTGCTATCGGTTCAGCTGTTGGCCTTCGACGTGGCTTAACAGTAGCCGTAGTAGTAGTTGTCGTAGCAGCCACGGTTACGGTTGCAGTCGTAGTTGCAGTGACAGCATTGGTGGCAGGGAAAGTGGACGCTGGAACTCTTCCCGCCGTGCTTGTAATGACGTTATTATGAATGGGTACAGTTGTTGGCGAGCTTGTTGGGTCCTCACAGAATTAGTTGTGTAAATATCAAGTTTAATTTTGGTTTTTTTTTTCTTTTTTTTTTTTGTTGTTCTTCTACATTGTTTGTTTTTTCTTCCTTTTTTTTGATGTTCTCTTTTCGCTTTTTCGTTTTAGGTGTCTTTTCTTTTCTTTACATTATTTTGTTTTGTGATTTTTTTGTCGTTTTTTTTTCTTTTTTTTTTTTGTATTATTTTTTTTCTTTGTGTGGTGATTGTGTATATTTCCTTTTCTCTATATTTTGTTTTCTTTACCTGCCTTTGTTTTTTTTCAAAATTTTCTTTCCCCTTTTTTGTAGTTTTTTTTTTTTGTGTGAACTTTTCTTTCTTTTTTCTTTTATATTTTGTTTTCTTTTTACTTTTCCTCTTTTTTTTTCTAAATTTTGTTTTCCCCTAATAAATCTTTTCACTTAATAAAAAAAGGCTTTAATTTCTATTGTTGTTGTGTGTTTGTATGATGCTGCTGCTGCTGCTGACTATTATTGTTGTAAAAGGTTTGGATTACCGGACACTAGCTGTTGCTGGATGATAATTTGTTGAGGTGACTGTTGCTGATGCTGTGGGCTCTGCTGAAATATCTGCTGCTGCTATTTGTGGTTGAGACGGTTGGTGCTGTTGTTTCTGTACTTGTAGTTGTTGTTACTGTAAATAAAAGAGCTAGTTAAAAAAGTCCTTTGAATGTTTGTGAATTATATCGGGATGATACTTCTGCTACTCAATTTGAATTGAGTAACAATTTAGTTGTTTAAGGTAGCCAGGAGTAGCCCCTTATTAGCATTCGCGCTGTCCCTCCTGTCGCTTGCTTCTATTGTTATAAGGACGAGGGGTTCTTCACGACGTTCGTTGTCTGAATCTCTTAACGGACAAGCGCCGCCAGATTTGTTTATTGGTAATATTGTTGTAGTTTGTGACAAAATCTTTTGAACTTCTTATGCTTCCGTCGAAAACGCTTGATGCTTCACGCAATCGCTGTTGTTGGGGAAGATTGACAACGTTTCTTCTACCGATGGCGATGTCGTCGTCACGTGTAGATGACGTAGGATTTAAATTTTTACTATTTTTTTTTTGATTTGTTTTTTTGAAATTTTTATGCAATGCTTTTATTATATATTCTTTTTGTAATTAGGTTTCACTCCTAGGAGGATGTGCTTGTTGTTGTTGATTGGGCGAAAGTTTTTTTTTTTTTTAGTTTTTGACTTTATTTATAAAGTTCATGAAGTTTGTTTTGCTGTTGTTGTTGCCGTTGTTATTTATTTATTTATTTTTTTGAACGCACGAATAATGGTTTTATGTTGTAATGGTTTTTTTGTGTTTAGGAGGAGAGGAGAGCGACCACAAGAGGAATTAAACGAGGTTAGGTGATTTTAGCAATTTTATGAAATATTTCTATATTATCCAAAGGTGTTAACATAGCTTATGGATCGATTCTTTTGGCGTAGTTTCACATCCGAAATTGATAACAGCGGAATAAATAACAAAAACATCGTCGTCGTTCATAAAACTACAAGTGGTGTTTGCTGCTGTGTGTCTCTCTTGCTTTCTGTATTTAATGTATCCTTGCAAACTTTTCGGCCATAG
>KK500167.1:0-14500 GCA_000688715.1 Glossina pallidipes | reverse complement strand
GGGTTTTTTTTTTTGTTGTTTGGGAGAAATTTTTTATATATATATATATATATATATATATATATATATATATATATTTATTTTTTTTTTTCTGTTCTAAATAGTTTGTATAAATTTTCGTTTTAATATTTGTTTAGCCTTTTTTTTTTACTTTTCTAGAATTTCGTTTATGCACGCACGCTTTTAAGCCTTTAATGTCTGATCGATGAAGTAACAGGCGCTACTGTCGGAATAGGAATGCCCGCTCTTCTCTCTTTTCCTTTCTCCTTTGTCGATCTCGCCGTACATCGTTATATCGCCGCATCGTTGCTCGCGGTGTTTTGCGGCGACCAAATTGCGGTACTTTTCTTGCCAATGTCCCTTACGGATATTTCGATGCACAGCATTGTTTTTGTTTGCTTGTAATAAGCAATTTTAAACACGGGTACCTGACGTGAGATTTTATTTTTTTTTGTTTTCCTGGTTGTGTTCTCTTTTTTTTTGCTTTTTTCTGGTAATTATCTAATAACGATAACTTTGTTGGTGAAATTGTTAAATTGTAATAACGAAACTAGATTGCTTTGTTCTGATTTTGATTTTATTTTTTTTTTTTTTGTTTGCATTGCGATGTCGTTGTGAATTTATTTTCTACTTGCAATGCATGGAATTTTGCCTTTGCTTGCTTTGCATTGCTTTTTATGGCTTTGCTATGTTTTTTGAGTTTTCTAATATCCTCAACATTAAATTTATATTTAATTAAATCTGTTTTATGCGCATTTCCAATAAAGCTCTCTTCCCTTTTTTTTCCTTCTTTCCTTTTTATAATTTTGACTTAAAGCATTTGCTTTTTACTTGAATCAAAGCACGTTTTATGCGCATTTTCAATAAAACTCTCTTCCCTTTTTTCTTCTTTTAACGTTTTCGTTTTATAATTTTGATTTAACGTTTTTTTTTTTTTTTTTGTTGAAATTGACATATAATACGCATTTCGTTATTTTAAAAGAAGCAAGTTCCTGCTCGGGCGCCACAGGAGAGGACGTTTCGTGCCTTTTCCGAGGCTGGGGCAGCTCAGCGGCCCAGGAGGAAAAAACTCAAGAAAATTTATAGTTGTGCAAGAATTTGCTTCTTTATTTCAGTTACTTCACTTTGCTTTTCTATAACATTTTCTTTAAATTCTTTTATGTTTCGCTCGTCTGCTAGGCTCGAGAGCCTAACTTCGACTCCCCGAGTCTTAAACTCAACTTACTGGCTCGAGGGCCAAAACTCAACTACTCAAACTAAACTTCCCTACTCTACTCTTAACCTATACTTAAACTATTCTTATTCTATTCCTATTCTACCTTAATCTATTCCTCTTCTATTTCTATTCTATTCCTACTCTATTCCTATTCTATTACTATTCTAGCACTCTCTTCCCCTCTCCGGAGACGGAGAAGCCGTGAGCCCAAAACGTGGGACGACTTTGGGTCCTCACAGTATACTTGTGAGAATCAACATTAGGTATATACATAAGTGCCTGCAATGTTAAGAAGTTTAATTCTATATAGCACCATAAATGATTAATGTACTAACTAATCTTTAATTTCATTAAAGCGAAACGAGGGCATGGAAGTATAACAAGTGATCATATTGCGTTAGTCAGAAATTGTCTTGCAACTATGTCCAATTGTCGGTAAGTTCTTAACGCTGTCTAGGTGTATGTCACTAAATAAAAGAATTGTATGCATAAAATTCTTTCTTAATCTAGGCATATGTTATTATTTCCCACGGGGAAAATTATATACTTATTCTATAAATACTTAATAAAATTTGACACATCAGTGAGTTGCATATATAATATAAGTTAATAATAATAATATATAATATATAATATATAATAATAATATATAATATAAGTTATATAAGTAAGAGTACAGTGACTGACGACTTAAACTGAGATTTGGCAAGGTTACCAAGAGAGAAGTTAAGAGCGGCTTCCGTTTTGGAAGTTCGTTGCTGACAGGTGGACAAACGAGAGATGTTTGATTGACTTTGTTTAACGTAGGTTGAAGTCTGGTAAATGGAAAGGGGATAGCTTGAGGATCTTTGTTACGACTAATAGTATGTATTATGAATAAAAACTTTCCTACATAATGATACATTGTGATGAGTGAATTGATTGAGGAATATTCCATTAATGATCTATGAAATAACTAAGTGTAACAGTACATTTCTCGCCTTCTTCGGACGTTGTATGCTTCGGCGGTTAAAATATCGGGATGAAAGAAAGAATTTAAGAAAATCATGCTTAAATTTGTCCCATGTTGTCTAATATTAGTTATTATTTCGGAACCAGGTCAGCACTCGGTCCCGGAGCATTTCTACCATTGTCGCAAACGGTTCTTGTCTATACCATAAGCTTCTGCCAGTTCCTCAGCTCGTTCGATGAAAGCCAATGGTTCGCAATTGCCGGTGCAGCTAAGTTCCCATCGTCGGAGTAATGCAATAATTGGCATAGAATCAGCTGTTGGGGACTTAAACTTAAACTTAATAACTCTCATACTCAATCTTAAACTTAATAACTCTCTTACGTTGGTATTATTACCTGGTCTTACAAAGCGGTTTTCATTAATAAATGGCAAATTATGATGTTGAGCTGTTGATATTGGCTGATGACCTCCGTTTTTGGTGTCTGTCCGTGGTGAGTCTATGCCGGCCCACGAGATCAGAAAGAAACCCCATGCAGCAGCGAGTGCAAAGTAAGTTTCACAGCCACAGTCGAGTCAACAAATTGATAGCGGTCAATGCTGATAAATCTGCAGTCCAACTGGAAAATGTGCCAGATAGCTCTTAAAACTGTAGCAAAAGGGGTTTCAAATTCAGTACCGTCGTGGGGTGAACAACGTAATGGCCGACACCCTGCCACGACAGACGGTAGATGAATTTGATCGTATTGCAGAGGTTGAAACTGGCTAAGCAAGAAAATGCGGTTAGTTCAAGGCGATCCACAAAATGAGAAATACATTGCTGGTTGTCTTTATGGACAAAATTTCGAAGTGGGTAGAAATAATTCCCCTACGCCGAGCTACAGCCGAGGGGCAAATTCAGGCATTTCGCGAGAGAATACTCAGCAATTTTCGCGTACCAAACGAAATTGTTGCTGACAACCGGTAAACTAGTAAACTTTTCCAGCACTACCTATAAGACATCGGAATAAAACATCGTTTGACTGCTCCATATATACTAGGAAAAAATTTGACAGAACGAATTAATAGCACCGTGAAGGCAATTATGCCGTGTCTGACTCTACGAAATATTCTACCCTTTCGACATTAATGCAGATTTTCTTTCATTTTTCTTCTTCCTTTTTTTTCTTTTTTTTATTAATTTATTTTTTTATTTGAAAATTCAATTTGTTTAGCAAACCATTAAGTAACTATGTTGATTGTTAAGTAAAAAAAGATGTAATATATTTACTCATATTTATTGCAATGTGCAATAGCTGTACGGTTTTGGGCGCCATTTTCCTATAATAAATAAAAATTTTTGTTTTTGCTTTTTTTTCTTTGGCGTCCCGCTCAGAAGCTGCGACCTGGCACATGATCAAGGTACGTCCGTAACTGTACTGTTTGCTTCATTCCGTTAGTTCGTATACTCACTGTCACTTACCCTCACTCACACCCACACCCACTCATACTCCGTCTCGGAGGTACGTACAGACTGTTTAGTTAAGAATCATATCTTTTTTTATGTACATTCCAGTTGAACAAGAAATGCAATACGGGTAACCCTCCTACAACGCGTTCGATAGGCTCCTGAAAAATTCCGCGTTGTAGGAAATCGCGTTGTAGGAGAGTTAGATCCAGTGCAAAAAGGGGGATACGTTCCTAATCGAAAAAAATAGTTTTTATTTAAGATATTTTTCTATTTATCCATTTCATCATAACAACAAAAATTAATACCAATTCATTTATTTAAACAGGGCAAAATAAAATAAAATCTGGAGAAACAAATAAAAACGGAATTTCAAATCTACTTAACATTAAATTAAACCAAAATTCAAATCACAAACTTCTACAAATCTCCATCCTCGGCATCACTTATTATAATTTGAGTTGATCCTTTTCAAGGATTACTGGATTTAAAAAAATCTTTTATTGAAGTCTGTTTTTCCTTATTTCGTAAATTTATATACATTTCCTGGTAGGTGGATAAATTATTTTTTAGATTTTTTTTGAACATTTCTGCTCTATCCCTTAGAGGATCGTTTTCCAAAACATACTTTTCCAGCTCCTTCGCCAGATTTAAAATTTTCTCCACACTTTTTAGTGAAAAGTTTTCAATTTTGGCATTGAAAAGATCGTGACAGCTATCTTCAACCGATAATGCTTCATTTGACATGCCACTAAACCTACTCCATTTAATTTCATCAAATCCACCGCCTCTTATTACGTTCGCCAGTCTCACTACGTTTGTATATTCATCCTCTACTGGATTAGCAACAGTATCCTGAACTGCTGCCTGCAGCAATAGTGCTTTCCAGCAAGCTGTCAGTGTTGATCGACAAATATCTTTAAGTGACGTCCCAACGATTTCAACACAATTTAAAATTGAGAACTGTTTCCAGACTTCCTTGACCGTTATATTTGATGATTCCGTCTTCTCTAATATTAGCTGAACGATTTGCGTATGTAGTGTGCTTTTAAAGTTGATATTATTATTTGATCTAAAGTTTGTAATAATAATGTAGTGTTAGATGGAAAAAACTCAACTTGAATATTAGCATGACAGAAATCAGTTACATGAATTTTTCTCTTCCTTCCTTTCCTTTTTTAAAAAAAAAAAAGTGTGTGTAAATGTTTGAAAAAAAATGCGTTGTAGCTTTGCCGTCAATTGAATTCTAGTCATGCTATAAGGAGACATTACACATGCCGATAGGCGATTTTTCTTGTGAAATTAAAATATGTAGTGTAAAAATCAAAGAGGCTAGATCTCACAATTTGTTAAATAAACGAATAATGCAAAATTAAAGTTCTTTAGAATAGTATCTTAAAAATTTTTGAAAATCGCGTTGTAGGAGTACAGCGTTATAGGAAATTTTCCGCATTTTGCGAACCGCGGTGTAGTGAAACCGCGTTATAGGAGGGTTACCTGTACAAGTTTGCAAATTTTTAATAGTATTTTTGACTTTTATTTTAATTTGTAAGACTCTTATATACAACCATAAATATGAATTCGAACTAGCATAAAAAACGTTTAGCAATTTTGTCTTACTTCTTGTGTCTTTTAATCGCCAATCCCGTGCAAATACGGCAACAAACTCAGCAGAAACATACTATCCGGGGCCTGTTCCTGAACGTCATCCCGTACACTTCAGCTTAACCACGGTTCATCACGTTAATTACCATTGGAGTCTTAGGTCCAGGCTGCATCTTCATCGCAATCAGCACAAAATTAAATTCCCTTTTCCTTTTCCCCTTTTTTTTCCTTTTCTATTTTTATTATTTTTTTTTTCTAACGAGTACATAACTATTTAATTTTTTTTAATTATTCTTTGATCTTCTACTTTCACTATTAAAGCGAATTGTTTTTCTATTACACAGGCAATCCTTGAAAAAAAACATCAGTAAACACTTTTTGTCTATACTTCTTCTATTCTCATTAAAGAATCTTTATTTTAAAGTAATAAGTTTATTGCAAGAACAGCAATAACAACAATAGTACTGTAAAAATCTCGGCATATATTCCATGAAAGTGCGTCGTACAATTGAGACGTTTTTCCAGACACACCCACGGGCTGTTGCCCGATACGAACGCGTATTTTGTATAATCGAATGATAACTTTCTCTATAATTTAATGACATGGCTTCTATTTGTGTTATTTTGCTTTTAATTGTGTTTTACGTTTACTTAATTTGCTGGCAATTAATATTCATTTTGATGCTATTATTTAATGGCTATTATTACAACAAATTATTTTTTATTAAGAATGTATAGGAATGTTTAACTGTATCGTTTTGATCTGCTTAGAAAAACAGAAGGGGCAAAGCCATTTTATCCACATGTTTAATTCTTTAAAATGTTCAATTTTTAATATTACTTTATTTCATAAAACACATCCACATAATAACATATTTCACGTGTATGTCCTTTAGCTTTAATTATAAACGAACGAGTCACTGTCCAAAAACCGACTGGCAGATCAAAACATCAAAGAAAGAAAAAATACCCTGAAATCATATAGACGGAATTTGGTCTTTCCTCTTTCCATAATTGTCTCTTTCATAATAACGTTATTTAGGGAGAGGAAAAGTTATGAATAGAGGTTCTTCATAAGGGTAGGCCGTTATTGTGATATTACCTACTCTGTTGGGATAGAGCAGTGGTCAAGGCAGACCGACGGAAACCCTATACTTCAAATGTACGCGGACGTTACGTGGTCTATATAATTTAAAGACTGCTATGTTACCAAGAGCTTGTAAACATCTTTAGTAGGGCCAACGCTTAAGTACGCAGGTGTTGTTTCGTCTTCCTAGTTATAGATGGCATGTTGACCTTCTTAAATCTGTTCAACGCGAGTTTCTATTATTTGTTTTGCATGCTTTGAGATGGGATCCCGCCTTCCGTCTTCCATTCCATCCTCCGTCCACAGACTGAAACTCATACGTTTATTCGCTTTAGAAGAAAGATAGCAAATGCTGGAAGAAGAAAGGCGGTAACGTGTTTCGGTAAATTAATAAATGTGAGGTTCATTCACCTGCGTTATTAGAATACGTTGATATTAGAACTCATAGCAGGCCCTTAAAGCAGTTAACTCGCTTAAAGCTGCCGCATGGCGAGCTAATTATGAATTGTTCAATCCGTTGTGGGTAACATGTAAAAAGTTTAATGGGTATTACCACTTCTCTTACTGAATTGCTTCTTTTATTGTATTTCTATTTGGCTCAGAAAATTTAAGGTTGTCGACCGGGATGTAAATAGATATGTGGGCCGCAAAAAACGCAATGACGCTTACCTGTTTTTGTTCCGTACCCCGTCAACGGTTCGCTACCGAGGCCTTATTGTCGGAAGATGTTTTACTTTGCGCTCGGAGATATGGTATTGCTTAGCCGCAATTCCCTATGTTTTCGGAAGCGTTGCTGGTCGTATTAGGTTTTTACCCTTAGTCTTTCTTTTATTTTCTTTGGCTATTCAGACAAAAAGACTCTCTTTCTCTTAACAGTTTGTAAATCACTTTTGTATTTTTGTTTTTTTTACTTCTAAATGTTGTCGCACATCGCTTAGAAATTTTTGACGTATTTACCGTCCGCGATCACAATCCATAGTGAATATTTTATTAGTGTTACATATCATTGCTTTTTCTATATAACTAGGTTTTTTCTTTATTGCATTAATCCCAATAGCAGGTAAAATTCTTTTGCACACCTATAAATTTTACCTACAAACTGCAGGTATGCCAATGTATTATTCAGTTTGGTAACGCGGCGTGTGCGGCGATCCAGTGTATTTGCATGTACGGCAAGTTTTTGCATTATTAATACCTTTTTTCTTTTGTTTCTTTGATAAATTCTGAAAATTTCAAGTAATTGTCAGCTAACCTTTTAAATTTTCGAATTAAAGTTATTATTTGTTACGTTGAAGGCGTTGACAAGATTTTGGTTTTTGTGAATAGCGCTGAGTGCACCCGTGCCTTTGTATTTAAGTGCGTGACCTGCGTTTGTCTTTTACATATTACCTTTTTTTAAGTTATCTGAATGTTCCTTTTGGGTTTATAAACATTGCTGTCAAAGTTTTCAGATATATATGTTGATCATAATTGTAGCCTTTCACATTAATTTAATTATATATCCCTTTTTTTGATATTACCCGAGTTTTTATAATATTGTTACGAATTTCGCTTTTCTAAGATAGGACTCGCACCAGTAGATCGTGCATATTCTTTTCAAGAGAAATACACTTCAAAATTTTTTTATTTACAATTTATTTTCTGAAGAGTAGGATTATTCACAGTATATTTTTGGCAATACTGTCGACTGCTCAACTCAAATGTTCCTTTTTACTAACTCTCCCTTTCGCAAATATTCTATTTATATCCTTTTTTACAAGCATATTCATGGCTTCATTTTTAATCCGTTAACCTGCTTTTTCGCTAATCTGCTGGCAGCTGCATGACGCGCCGCGAATGTGCACTTGGTTTTTGCCTGTCTAGGGAATTTATTTTGTGGAAAATTTAATTAGCTGGAATGAATTGGATTGGGGATTTCCGTAACAATATCAATTCTTGCTTAACAAATTTTCTAATTTCCTGTTTTTCTTTTTTGCTGCTGCTTATATTTGCATAAGCTGGTTTCTTGCTTCTCACATACCTTTAATTGCTTACTTTATCAACTAAGGCGGATTTTTCATTTTGGTCTTGTCCAATCTGTGTATTCCTTGTTTTTAGTTCTTACAGGTGTTGGTATACCAATAGCAGACAATTTTCTTCGTTTATTTCTATGGTATTTTCATTGGTTTTCTTTGTTATAACATATTGGTTTTGCGGCCGTTACAAGAACTCGGAGTGTTCGGACATTAACGGAAGAGCTAGAGACGCATTAGTGAATCCTTCAAAACGCTTACGTTGATCATATGCTGACTGTAGAAAGCGGGACATAGAAAATTATCGCCTTTTTGTTGCAAACAAAAGTGGCCTTTACCAAGTAAGTTGGACCATGTTCGAAGAATGTAGTTACTTAGAATGTTGAGCTGCGTTTGAGGAAGGAACAGGACCAATAAGTAGTGTGACCTGTGCAATGTTAATAAAATATATAAATAAGTGAATTCACATACAACTTCGCATAAATACGATTCGCCCAGATTCTCCACCACGCCACTTCGCCTAATGTTGTAATGGCACTGACCGCTCCGTCTTTCCTTTTAGCTAATAATTTCACCGTTATAAACTCTATAGCTTATAATCCTTTTATTAACTCAAACGATCATTAGGGTTTCTTTTATGTTTGTTATGCGGGTAGGCAATATCTCCTCAAATTGGCTTGAATAAACACTAGCATCCAAAAAAGGAAAACATCTTGATCCCCACCCGGTTCTTCTGTTTCACATGGAGCACTTGGGGGATCTAGGGTACGCAGGGAGACTAACTTTAACGAATATGCCACCTTGAAAAGCAGTCCAGTATACCATTGGACTCCTCCTATGAGGATATTAAAAGTTACTTCCGTTTCGTATTAACTTAAATTGTGTTAGCGTTTTTAAAATATCTACAGCACAATCAAGAGCCATATCGTTCAAATTGCTAATTCTCACGTCAATCGAGAGCCATATCATTCAAAATGCTAATTCGCACGTCAAACGTCGAGAGTTTGTTGAATAAATCATAGAATATCTACAACGATTCTTCCGCCCACAACAAACTAAGTTTTCATCAGGCCCATTGCCTATCATCTACCAGAATGTCAGACCCAAACTTATATATTCATGTTGATGTACATGTTCCTGTTCATTCATATTCATGTTCCTGTTTGATGTACACTAAAACCTGGCTTAAGCCATATCTGCATTCATCGGAGCTTTTCCCCAACACTTTCCATGTTTTTACAAAAGATCGTTCAGATCGTACTGGAGGTAGCGTTTTAATAGATATGTCAGATATCTTTCTGTCCTATTCATTTGAATTCCCTATTGCTTCTAGCGTTGAAGCACTTGTGTGAAAATTGGCAGTAAAAATTTACATTTGTCTTGTTTTCCTCCAAATGCAGATGCTTCTAGTTATAAAAGACCTGCACCCCTTATTTGTGACGTTGCTTAGGCTCAAAGCCTACTGATATGGTCACGGGATTGGAGGATTTTAATTTTCTGTAAGTCACTTGAAGTCTTAGTGTCAATTCAGTATTCAGTGCCCGATCGCCACTTCAACATTTAAAAAAGCCATTGCGTTAAACTATATGATCGAAATATTTTTCAATGTAATCGATTAATTGTAATGGGAGACCCTTAGATCTTAACTCTGTTAACTTCTCTGAAATAGCTATAAATCGCGGTATGCCTCTTAATTTACCTGAGGATCTATGTAATCCAAGCATTTGTCTGTCCTTTCAAATCAAGCATGGTGAGCAAGGTGAGTTTCTTCGACAATATATTTGCGTACATCCACACAAAATAAAAGAGAAAGAAATATAAACAAAAACAAATGACGTGCTCGCGAAAAAGCTGAATTGCATCTTCGCTTAAAGCAAAGGCGTCGTATGCAGAATAATTGCTGGCATCAGCATAATATACTTTAAACAAAGAAAAAATAAACTTTGGATAATATTTTAGTCGACCGTGTTCTCAAAGTTGTTTAAACTAATTCACGCTAGATGCGTAAATTTTTTTTTCTTTGTTTTTCTCAACATCAATTTCGTTTTCTCTTTTCTGATATATTTGTTTTTGTTGTTATATTTTGTAAGCATTAATTCGTAATAAATAAGTAAGATTTATTTTTATGAATCAAGGCTGTAGGTTGATGTTAACTGAATTTTATGTATTAACAAATAAATACATTATTGTGCATCCAATTTTATGTCGGCTTCTAATGTATTTCTTATGAATGAACTTTGGTTATTTTCATGCATTTGTTTTAAAATGTTTCTTTATGCATTTCTTCTTACATAAATGTTCGAAGAAAAAATTTGTCTTATCCTACTTCTTCAGGATTTTATTATATTTTCATCGTTGAAATTTTTGTGAAATTTTAGGTTTTCCTTTTTTCACTATCGTAATAGTTGAAATTTCTAAAAAAAAGTTTGAATAATTTTCTTTTATAATTAAAGTTTTTTCTAATATTAATTGTGCTTTGGCTCTTGAATTGAGCTTTATTATCATATTTAATTAATTTTTCAGTTAATTGTGTCACCTTTTATCTGAATATTTTTCCTGCCTGGACGCCACTTATAAGTTACAAAACTATTTATTTTATGTCGAAGCTTTAAAGCGGTCTTTGTCCCAGAATACCTCCCGTGTATCTCATTGTACAGAAACGTTCAAGATTTAATATAAGATTTCTATGCTCTGAGTTTCTCGTTTAGATTTTCTTTTACTGTCATAAATAAAACGTTTTCTATTCTCAGGTAGTTTAACAATAATAACAGATCTTATAGTATGCTGTTTGACTTATTCTAGTCCAGCAAATTTAACGTAATATCAGGGATTCCTCAGGGAAGTCACCTTCGACCTATTTTATTTGTGCTTTTTCTCTTATACCTGAGCAACTCATTTAAAATATTGTTACAAGTTTCCGCTTATCTATGTTACGGTCCGTATCACTGGATCGTGGATAGTGAAAAGAAAATGCACTTCAAAGTTTCATTGAGTTCCTAAATGTAGGATTATTTACAATTTATTATTTATTTTGTTTTTAACGGTACTTTTTGACTGCTCAACACAACTATCGTTATTCTTTATTTGAATGTTCTCTTACGACTAAACTGTCTTCCTTTTGATAAAACGGAGAATACCATATCCAATACTATCAGAGGATCACCCGTACATTCTTCGACATTTACAAAAAATCGTTGGAACGGTGTACAACATGCACCATATCAAAAATCTGTGTATCAAAAATCTGTAAGCTAACAGCGATACATTACCGACCAGGCCATAACCTGCACAGAGAAGAAAAATTAAAAAAAATAATTCAATTGCTTAACACGAGATCAAACAAGTCATACCAGAGAACTGGTTCGACGGGTAAGCGCCAGAATGAAAGCTCTTAAAAGATTCCTCAATGGCCTAACACTCGCAGAGGAAGTTAAAACACAGCAATATTACGCCATTACAATTGAAACAATAAAACGGCTATGGGCACAAATCCAAGCCCGCTATGATGAGGGTTGACAACATTGAAAAGACTTATTAGGGTCAGGTCCCATTCAAAATGAATACAACAATTCGGAGGATTCGGTCCAACCTCCACCATGGTTGGAGCCATGACCAACGGTCATAAAATTTTCAATGATGGCAGACAAACAACATAGAATCATAAGTACTGCTCGACCATAGATGGCAAATATAGTGACAAACAACTCACACTTCCAAAAATTCCAATTCCGCGCATGTAATATGAGTTTTTTGCACAATTGCTTCACAATCCGAAAAACGGATTGCGAAATTCGCGCGGGCAATGCCAAAATTTTGGGATATGGTGGATTGCAATGGCAGAGAAAAAAAAAAAAGAAAAAAAGATGGTCGCGTCAAATGTGATCGGATATTGAATTTTTTAGAGTGATATAGAGAAAATAAATAACAATATGAGATATGTATATGTATATGTATGAGATATGTAGGTATATGGAAATATTAAATGTTAATAATTACTTTCGGAACATAATTTTGGGCCTTTCTCTAATCATAAAAGATCATTATATTAAAGAAACTATGATGCCATCACGAAGAAGCAACAAATTTCCTTATTAATTACATTTGCTAAAATTACAAATAAGGAAAAAGAATTAAAAAAAAGAATAAAATTGAAAAGAGTATGTAAAGACATTTTATTTTTCGTGGTCTTTAAAAGAACATTTTAAAAGAAAATTTAAAACAAAGCTAAAAGAAAATTTGCCTTTCATGCTGTGCCCATATCGGCTGAAAGATTTCAATTTTTTTTCTTTTTTGAGGGATTCTCGGTTAAAGAACCATCCGCCGAACAAAACGTTTAACTTGCTGTAAGACAACAACAAAAACATAGAGATCATTGTTTCTATATTATCGGTTCTTTTGCCATTATTCGATGGACAATAGAAAAAAAAGAAAAAAAAGAAAAATTTGGCGGAAATTCGATGTAGATAATCTCGAAATCATGTCTAAAGAAAAGAGTATATTGCAGCACCTTGTACATTAATCAAAAACTTCAAAATTTTTCTAAAGATAAGAATAAAACAAAAATTATGGGAAAGTGATTTTACGGGGATAAGACAAAACAAAAAAATTTGATGATAAATTGCCGAAAATTTTCTCATAGACATTTTGTTGCAAAACCTCAAAGCAATTGTAAAATATAAATATAATTTTTTTTTTTTTTCGAGTTCAGTAAATATTTTTATATGCATTAAAAAAATTTAAAATTCAGAAAAGAATTTTTTAAAATACATTAAACATTTCTTCAATCTTCATCCAAAACTCTGCAACTACATAACAACACCTAATAAATGAACATTTAGTATAAACAGTTTAAGACAGTTAAGACAGTTTATGTTCGATAAGTTGTGTTGCTAAATATATGTTTATTGGTATTGATGTGTCTATTACGTGGATCATGGCTTGAAACTTTCTAATGTCTAAATTGAACCTAAATAAGTATAATATTAACATGTAAATTGTGGCCACATATTTGTACATATATGTACATTTAATAATTTAAAAGATGATTGATTTGTATATTTAGTATGCAATATAATCTTAAAATACGTATTCTCTTTTTATAATTGGTTTGTTTTTATTACTCTTGTTTTTGTCATTTTTATATTAAATTAAAAGGAATATATTGAGTAAAAAGAATAACGATAGCAATAATTCTTAAACATATCATTATAATAAATGTTGATGAAATACGAAAGCAGAAAAATGAAATGAGTCTTTTTTTTCAATAAGTGAGGTGAAGGTAGACCTAGAGGGGTTTTCGGATCCAACTTCGGCGTCCCCTACAAGCCTTTCTAGAGGCTGAAGGCAGACCCAGGGGCAAGTCTCCGATCGGTTAGTTAGGGTTTCGCCCGTCTGGTATTCGGTAAGAGGCAAGTATGTGAAAATTTTATGGTGAAACCATGCTAGGAGTGTCCGTGAGCAAGTTATAGAAGCCCTCCCACATCTCATAAACTTACTTACTCAGCTATAGCACGTACACTCAGCTCGTAATTGTTGGCATTTTTAGAGCTCCAGTTTCAATCACTGCAAACTGTGGCGAAAAGAAGAAATCAATAAATAAAGCAGTTTCGTACATAGCTGCTTTAAATACAAACTGCTCTACATTTAAGATGTGCAACAATAGATGTCATAAGTTGTACCAGTTTACAAGTTTCTCCAACTATCAGCACCAGACCGCCTGCAATGCGTTCAGCGAAAAAAATTGCACAAGGAAACATAGCACTTTGCTTCATTAGGAAAGAAATCAACAAAAACTCAAAAATATACCCAAACAAACCATATGTCGTCATGATGATGTAGCTGCGCCGCTAACAGCAATTAATTTCGTTGCGGAGCGCTAGGGCTATGTCTTATTAGCTAGTCAAGCCAATATTGGCACTGAACGACTCGTCAAACGGCTTTCACTTACACCAATGTAAGATCTACTCTGCATTGACGATGTTTGCAAAGTCCAAAAAGGCTCAATGCAACCGAAAAATGGCGGGAGGAAATCAGCAGACCATTCATTTTCCATTAACTTGGAAGCATTCATACTTGTAACTGTTTAGTGTAAGTATCTATATTTCATTATAATTCAGTTAATGTTAAGATCATTTTAAATATATACATTTTATTTCATTTATATTCAATTCACTTTAAATATCTA